>BSAI01000148.1:96235-163711 GCA_036245035.1 Adrianichthys oophorus
TAACTGGTCTAACACGGCCTCCAAGTCTAAAATAAGGCTACACTTAACACATCTGCCACTATCTTTACTAAAGGAGGCAGGATCTTCACTGAACATTTTGCACATGGAGCAGAACAGAGGAGTGAAAGCAGACGAGGTGGTGGCCATGCTAGCACCTAGCAAAGGCTAGCGGTGTTTAGCCAAGGGGAAGAAACTATGTCGCAGACTGCTTAGACAGCGGTGGTTAACACAGTAGTTACTCACTAGAATGCTAAAGAAGATACGTATAATGTTTGAATACCAAACCAGATAACACTAAGTTAGATATTAGCAAAACGGGCGCTCAATGACAGAAGCGACAAAGACCAAACACTGGTTACGCTCAGCTGGAAATGATGAGTCAGTCAACTTCTCTCATAGCTTCTTTTTCCTTCTGTCTACTTCCTTCACAGAATGAATACTTCAGGGTTTTCTCATTTGTAAAGACTTTTCTGTAGCAGCTGTTAACAGTCTTTGCTTGTCCCGCAGCTCCATATTTCGTGGATCAGCCGTGTGTGTGTACTCCATGGCTTCAATCCGTGCTGCTTTCAATGGACCGTTTGCTCATAAAGAAGGCTCTGATTATCGCTGGGTGGAGTTCAAGGGCCGCATCCCCTACCCAAGACCTGGAGCTGTAAGTGCAGATGCAGAGCGATTTTTACTGTTACATTAAGAAAGAATTTGTGTTGTTCCTGCTGGTGAGATGCATGCATGTATGTATTGTAAATGGTGTTTAGTTGTATTGCCCTTTTCTACCTTCCCTAAAGCCCGAAGCGCGTTACAGTCACATTTCCATTCACACACATTCACATGCTGATGGCAGCTCCAATGCCGAACACTGGCACCAACATGTTACATTTTAGAAAATAAAATGAAATTCCTTTTTTTTTATTTTTTTATGGGCGATGTTTCACTCACTGAGTCCAGTTCTCTGTATAAAATCAATGGCACAGTCACACACTGTCCTTAGTTTTTGTGTAAAGCGTGAACTGTGAGTCAACAAAACAGACAAAGGTTTGCAATCCGTGGGGCGCAGAAGGCAAAAGTACGGAGGCCGGAAAAGGCCAGGTCTGAGAGTCGAAACGCTGTTGCAGGCAGAGACGTGGCAAAGGTATTGACGAGGGGGCAGGCAGGAATCATGGTCCTGGAACAGAAACCAGACACTGCTGACAAGGATCACATGAGACTGTGGTGAGATATTGGCTGGATCGTTGCAGAAAATGCCGACAACTTTCTGGCAGAGAAACTGGGGAAAGGCATAACTTAAAAACTGCTGAGCCCAGGTTAAGCCAATCTCATGATTACAAGCCCGTTACTAGGCAGAGGCAGGACAGGAACTTGACAGAAATATGACGGGGGGGGGGGGCGTAAAACGTTTAACAATTCTGGAACGACCCTCTTCCCAACTTCTGAAACACATTTTCAGAAACTTCTGATCAATATCAACAAACAGGATTTTCAAAACATCGACTAAATATACAAAATACTAGACTCTTGTGTCAAAAGCTCACTATGAGGTTAAGAGTGTTGTCACTCAACATAACACACCACAAAACACTTTGCATCATTCACAATATAGTTTCTGATAAGAAAAAAATGAGCAAAAATGAAACCAGTGAAACACATCAAATCTGTAGACAAATATGAAGGACTGCTTTAAGCACAAACACTTTCACTCTAAAGAAAAACAAGAAAACTGGAACTTTTTATCTTTATGTCTGGCTGGATCAGACCATTTCATCCACATCACAGGCTGTCTTTATTGGCAAAGCAATCCTATGGACAGGGCCGTTGCTAGCTTTATGGGGGCCCCAGGCGAGATGCAGTTTAGGGGCCTCCATTTTGTAGATGATAAGGAAGAGATGGCTAACTAAAATACTAACGATAGTAAATAAATCCTAGCTAAAACTAAAATGACATTAGGAGTGGGAAAAAAAAAAGGTGGGAGAAATCATTTCCACTGAGGCAGTGTTCTGTCTCTACTAAAACATGCCATGTTCGACCTGAACCTGAATAAAGGGCTCTGGATATTTTTTGGATTTTATCCACTACAGCTTTTGTGCCAAAGTAGTAGAAATATCCCTGCCAGATATAAACATATTTTTGACATTATGTATTTATTGTCCATCGGCAAATGCTTCAACAACATCAGTGTCATGTTTCTTGGGTGGGGGCTTTCCACATTACAGACAAACAACTTACTTTTATCCTTAGGCTGCTTTTCTTCATCACTTTTCTTTTTCTTGCATTTTTCCACACGAAAAACTCCATGTTGTTACGGTTGTTTTGATGGGACCGGTAGCTGTCGATCATTCCACACCTTTAGAGGCATCACCGTCTACGTCACTGTGTAACAGTGCACAAAGTAATACTTTGTCCACAACTTTTTCAGAAAAATATGAATACAACATTTAATTTTCTGTTTAACATGTCTGCTTTAAATACAACTTGTCTTTGTTTTGAATACGACTCTTGTGAGTTGAATACGAAAATCTCCGTTAACTCACTGTCAAAAATACGTCACGGGGTCACAGGTATATATTAATACATTGAGTCCCGGATGTGTCCCAAGTGTGCCTGAACATTGTACCATGGATCTGCTGAAAAATAATAATAATGATGTCCTGTCTCATTTTTTGGTGCCAGCCAGGCGACGAGAGCTGATCAAGTAAACAAATGCACCGGACATGGAAGTGGTGGGAAAAAAGCCTTCCTTCATATTAAGTGTTAAAAACTGCACATTTGTCAAAAAAGAGATGTTAATAAGATAATGCTGAAAGAAAACAAAACCGCCTGAGCAGGTGGCATAAAGATCCTCATCTCTCTGCTCCTTTCATTTGGTGTTCTGATTTCACTGACTTTTTGTTTAGTTTTTTTATTACGGCATCAGCTGGCTGCCAGTTAGCTTAGTTTAGCTCTGAGTTAGCTTAGTTGTTTTTGTTTTGTTATCCTAATGAGTGGAGTGGTACATCTGCTACTTCTTCCTGGGCTGTTTTCCGCCACTTCTGGATCAAAAACGATCCGCCGCTGCATTCTTTACACGATCAGATGCTGTCGCCTGACAACCACAAAATGCCACCTGAGATCGCTGTGATATGATCTAGTTTATTCAATTTTCAACAGAGCTATGGCTATCAAGATCATTTTCCAGTTACATTATCAGTAACATCCAAAAAAAGCTACTGTTGTAGTTTATTATTGGTGCATTTCTCAGTATTAAAGTATTAAAGTATTTAACAGTATTAAAGGTTTCACCACTGCTAAGGCGTTTCTCCAAACAATTGGCGCAAACTGCAAAACATGGTAGATAACCTGCAAAAGTGAGTTGCTTTATCAGACTGGATCATTTGATCTTCAAAAGCAAGCAGCCATCATTGAAAGAGTCAGTGTCATCAAAGGACAAAGGATGACTCTTTAAACAATCAGGTAAAAGATCTGAACATGTTTTCAGTGAGACAGGTAACTCTGGTAGTGCTTCCCAATGTCATGTACAGTGAAGACAGGCGTGGATGGCATTTTCAAAACTAGCATTCGATAAAAAGACACTGAGTCTGTGCTTTTCCTGCAGAGTCAAAAGGGGACTTCTTCTACCTCTTCTAGGTTGTCTTGCAATCCTTTTGGACTTGCAGAAAAAACAAATGCAAACACGCTAAATTCTTACAGTACTGTAATATGTCTTTACTGTTGCATTACACTATGCCACACCAAATCTGAGCAACAGTTGTAGTAAATGATAAGTCTTCATGTTAAAGG
Source organism: Adrianichthys oophorus (assembly GCA_036245035.1). Taxonomy (NCBI): domain Eukaryota; kingdom Metazoa; phylum Chordata; class Actinopteri; order Beloniformes; family Adrianichthyidae; genus Adrianichthys; species Adrianichthys oophorus. The sequence continues at coordinate 100,007 of BSAI01000148.1, forward strand.
TTACCAGGTCCAGTCCCAATGCAAGCCTTTGTATGACTCTGATAGTGCAGAGCAAATTAGTCTGTGCTGCATAATCTGAAATTACAGCATGCTTGCCTGTTCTCTCAATTAAATGTCTGAATAACTGAACTAACTGTGGTTCTCCAAACATTTGGCTGCACCCAGCCAGAGCCATGGTGAAGCTGGTGAACCACATGATCCACAAGTATTGCCCTCATTTCATCTCCAATCTGTCTATGTGGTTGGACTCTTCTTTCCCGGTTTTGTCCCCGTCCTGCACCCATCCTCACCCCTGTTCCATGAGGCTGACCTTCTATGTATTGTAGGTTTGTAGAAATGATGTGCACTTCATTCCAATCATGTTTACTGGTTGACAGTATACAAACTTGTGAAGTGGGGCTTTCATGGGATTCAGCTGTGAGTGACTGTAAAGAAGATGGTTCGCACAGCCCTTTTCATCAATGTATGAGGTTCTCCTGAGAAAAGTTATTTATGGACATTTTCATGGAAGCACAATACTAATATTTTTAATATAAATGTACAAAATGTTTGGCAACATGTTCAACATGTTTGTATGCAATGCTGCAAGAAGGAAATTAAGCTTATTAATTGTTTAAACGATGACCGATCAGGCTGTACAAGTGTAGTTCATTTTAACAGACATGATAAATGCAAGTCAAAAATAATCATTTTGCAGAGATTTGTACTTAACCAGTTGCTTTGTGTCCAAAAGCATATGCTATTGGATGAAATGAACATGAAACTCCCACAAGGTTGCTCCCAAACGACTTCATGTTGTGGAGTTTGCATTAACTGTTGTGCAAAGTTGAATTCTGTTGTGAGAAATGCACCAAGGCGACTGAGAGAAACTGCAAAGTTTAAGTTCTTTATTGAAGTCACAGTTTGGAAAGGATATCCTTTAACTGACCACAAACCAAAGCCTCCTTTACAAATGACACTCAGCACTTTGCTTCAGTTTCCCAGCATTTTTTTTCTCTTCATCTTACATTTGTTTGTTAGTGTCCCAGTGAAACCTATGATGCCCAGCACAAGTCCACCAAGGACTTCCCGGACGAGGTCGTGAGCTTCATGCGGCAGCACCAGCTGATGTGGGAGCCCGTTCTTCCTCTGGGTAACAGGCCCATCATAACCCGAGTCGGCTCTCCCTCGCTGTTCAAGAAGGTTGTGGTCGACAGAGTGGATGCTGAAGATGGACCTTATGATCTGTTGCACCTGGGCACAGGTGAGGAGGATGGGGTTCAAGCCTTGAAGCCTCTGATCATTTTAAAAGGCAAAAGTCTATCATGTGAACTTGTGAAGTTAGCACTTCTTCTCATCCATTTATGAAAGCATGGAAATCTTACTTACATGTTCTGGTTTATCCTCTTTTTTTCAGTTCATCTTAAATGCCCTAGCCCATGGTTTTCTGAAGCCTTTTCTAGTAAACTATCTCCATGAATGTGATCATATATTGCCTTTGGCACACTAAAGAACAAATAGTTTAGGAAATATGAGCTATTTTTGTGGACTCTTTTCACACCTGGAAGTAAAACGACTTGATCTCTGAGGCTCCACCTTTCACTCCTTATGGGTGGCGCCCAAATAGTAAATGGCGTACACATTTATAGCGCTTTTCTACCTTCCTTAAAGGCCCAAAGCGCTTTACAGTCACAGTCCGATTCAATCGCTGATAGCGGCTCCGCTGCCGAACACTGGCGCCAACTACCCACCAGAGGCAATGTGGGGTTCAGTGTCTTGTCCAAGGACACTCCGACATGGACAGGAGAGATGGGAATTGATTTGATTTGAAATGGTTTATTTCAAGCAGACAAGATATATAAGACGTGTAACACAATCAACAACAACAAAGATTTGCATCAGTAGTCATGTCAAACATAAGATAACTAGACATCAGAAGATTGACTGCTTGAAAGGCAGTGGGAGGAAGAGAATTTATATAATCCCACCCCGACTCGACCATACCATTTACTTTACATTAGATATCAACCAGTTCATAACTAATAATCAGGTATTTATACTGTACTGACAGTAATACAGGTCATTAAACATCCTTGAGTAACAATAAGTCATACTGCTATGTATGTAAGTACAACACTATTTTAGACTTGATTGGAGCAAATGCAAAAATAAGAATAATAGAGAATAATGATCTTTTTTTTTTCTTGCAGAATAGTTTCGTCAAAAGAATCAGTGATGTGAATAAATCAAAAATAATAATAATAATAAAATACTACTAATAATAAATTTTTTTTTAAAAATCACTAAAAATCAAATAAATGCCGATTATTTTCATCAGAAAAGTCGTTTCTTCAGATTAAGTATAAAAAGAGGCAACAATAAATCATTTTAAATAAAAATGATAAAATCTAATAAATCTTCTGAAGAAGAGTCTTTTAGATCCTAATACTCTGGATAACTACAGACCTGGATCCAACTTACCGTTTTTGAGTAAAATTATAGCGAAAAGTGTCGCTACTCGACTGTATGAGTTTTTAAATACCTAAAACATTTTAGAAAAATATCAGTCTGGTTTTAGGATGAACCACAGTACAGAGACGCTCTTTTAAAGATTGTTAATGATCTCAGAATTCATTTAGACTCACAAGAACTTTCTGTTCTGGTGCTGCTGGATCTTAGTGCCACTTTTGATCCAGTAGATCACCAGATTTTATTAGATAGACTTAGGAGTCTTGTTGGCCTGTTTAATTTGTCAATATGGGCTTTAAAAGATTATTGTTGATCTATTATTAACCCAAGATATTTATATTGGCTGACAATTTATATTTTTTCTCCATTAACACGTATGTCAGGATGAGATGATATTTTATTTATCTTAGTGAGGTACATGCCTACAGTTTTAGAGATGTTTAACTGCAGACAGCAATGCTGCAACCAAGTTGTGACATTATATCAGTGACTTTGCTCCTCTATTTAACTTTCAATGTATTTCATTCTTCCTCTTTACCTTTTTGTGCCTTTTGGGGTCACGGGGCTGCTGGAGCCTAACCTGGCCACTCATGGGCAAAGGCAGGGTACACCCCTGGTCCTGGTCACCAGTCTGTCACAGTCACACACCCATGCACACTCCATCCAGTTAGAGTGACCAATGAAGCATGTTTTTGGAGGGTGGGAGGAAGCCGGAGTACCCGGAGAAAACCCACGCATGCACGGGGAGAACATGCAAACTCCACACAGAAAGGTCCCCCATTGGTGACACTGTTTCAGGTCCCCCAGCCGGGACATGAACTGGGGGATTTCTTGCTGTAAGGCAAGAGCGCTAACCACTGCGCCACTGTGCAGCCCAACAATGTTCCTTATAATTAAATTTTTGATCAAAGAATTATTTAATGCTTAGTGTTTTAGAGTTTAGTGTTTAATGTGTTAAAAGCAGAAGCAGTGTGCTGAATAAGCAGAAAAATCAGCAGGACTGAAAGCATAAAGCTAAAGGTTACACTTTTTACCGTAATGGTGCTCATATATATTTTTTCTAACATCATAAGTTAAATGCAGTTTAATTTGAAAGATCATTTTAATAAGCTTTCCCTTCTTTTGTTTGTTTTTATTTGGGACCCTTAGTTGCTCCAAACCTGGTTCAAGCCCTTGTTGAACACTAACAAGGAGGCACACTACAGGCCTTTTAGAGAAAATGAATGAAGGTGATGTCTATAAAGAACCATTTGGTAAAAATCACATAAATGTGTTTTTTTTTTAGTGCAAACCAACTGCATTTTTAAAAAATATTTTGGGAAATGTTTTATTTGATTGTGTTTCAACATGTACTGCACTAAATCAATGCTGTTCTTCCTCTGTTTGTCCAGATGATGGGAAAGTGCTGAAGGCAGTGTCGGTCAATAAAGACAACCGTGAGACTGAGGAGATCCTTCTGGAGGAGCTCACTGTTTTCCAGGTTGGATTTTATGACACCCCTCCCCACCCCCACCCCCCATTTGACCAAAAAAAACCCCTCAGAGGTGTCACACCTGATGGGCAAGGAGGCTCATTCCTTCAGGGTTTCTCCTTTTGGTTCAGTTTTCCCATTAAAACGTCAAAACTGGAAAACCTTCAGCCCAGAACTCAAGAAGCTGCAGAGGACTATGATAGAAAGAAACTGGCTAGCTTTGGTACTTTTTTGTTTCTGTCAGCTCTGAACAAAGGGACATGTCAGCCCAGAAATGATGTTGTTTCCTGTGGAACTTGCTCCCCTGGAAACATAAACATTGAACATAATCCCTTAACACAGTTTGTCACTATTTACCAGGACTTCTGCAGAAAATTAGCATCACCTTGAAAGGAAAAAAAGAAGAATATTTGAACAGTAAATTGAGAGTCAGACAAAGGAGGGTGACATAGGTGACATATATCTCATTAGACGTGTATTTTTCTGTGAGGGTCAACAGATGATTCTGCTAGAGCTTGTTTTTTCCCATCATGGGTAAGTTAATATCCTAAAATAGTGATGACTATATTGACTAGGCCGACTGTTTAATCCATAGAGGCAATATATTTCACAGTCTGTGGACCCTTGATTTCGTGCAGAACTTCCAACAACAGACTGTACTTACTTGCTGATCCTTGCTGTTGCTACAGCATCCTCACAATTGTCTTTTTTAACGTAGTCCTTATAAAACATGTGCTGGGGGATCGTACAACTCCCTGCAAAAGTATTCATACCCCTTGAACTTCTCCACATTTTCTCACATTATGACCAAAAACATAAATATATTTGGTAACTCTTTATAATAAGTGTCCTAATAAACTACTTATAGACAATAACAAGCATTTGTATTCTGGTATTAAGCTGCTCATGAAGACATTTATTAGCATCTGTTAATCCTTTTTAAAATGTGTTAACATTTGTAATATTCTACAAATGAGTTAAGGTATAGTTAATAATAAATGTAGTGATTGTGTATTTGTTAACAGTTTATTGAGTGTTTTGCAGCCCCCAATCTAAAGCGTGATCAAGTGTTCATCTTCACAAACCATGTATAAATCATCTGAAAGGATGAACTCCTTAACACCAGAATTTATTTACAACTTTTTTTTTTTTTTTGGTGTCATACATGCTGACAATCACAGGCACTAAAATAGGAAAAAAGAGAAAAGAGCACATGCAGAAGGGAATACGTTTTTTAGCAATCCAATCTTTAACACCCCTCTGCTCAGTGCATCTCATCTACAGTGGCTTTCAAAAATATTTGGCCCCCTTGAGCTTTTCAACCTTTTGCCACATCTCAGGTTTCAAACATAAAGATATAAAATTATAATTTTTTGTGAAGAATCAACAACAAGTGGAACGAACGAACGTGAAGCGGAACGAAATTTATTGAATATTTCAAACTTTTTCACAAATAAAAAACAGAAAAATTGGGCGTGCAAAATGATTCAGCTCCTTTACTTTCAGTGCAGCAAACTCTCTCCAGATGTTCAGTGAGGATCTCTGAATGATCCAATGTTGACCTAAATGACTAATGATGAGAAATGGAAAGCTCCTGTGTGTAATCAAGTTTCCATATGAATGCACCTGCTCTGTGATAGTTTCAGAGGTCCGTTTAAAGCGCAGAGAACATCATGAAGAACAAGGAACACAGCAGGCAGGTCCCAGATACTGTTGTGGAGAAGTTTAAAGCAGGATTTGGATACAAAAAGATTTCCCAAGCTTTAAACATCCCAAGGAACACTGTGCAAGTGATAATATTGAAATGGAAGGAGTATCAGACCACTCCAAATCTACAAAGACCAGGCGTCCGTTTAAACTTTCAGCTCAAACGAGGAGAATACTGATCAGAGATGCAGCCAAAAGGCCCATGATCACTCTGGATGAACTGCAGAGATCTACAGCTGAGGTGGGAGAGCCTGTCCACAAACGCTCTCCATCCAACCTCACTGAGCTCCAGCTGTTTTTTTAAGGAGGAATGGGCAAAAATGTCAGTCTCTCGATGTTCAAAACTGATAGAGACAAACCCCAAGAGACTTACAGCTGTATCTTTGTGGTTGAAGCCTGAAATGTGGCAAAAGGTTGAAATGTTCAAGGGGGCCGAGTGCTTTAGCAAGGCTCTGTATTTGTTATCCACCAGCCATTGTAACTAAAAGCTTTCTTTTAATTTCTCAAGCCTCAATGCAAAGGCAGGAAGGATGAGCCCCTCCACAGCAGAAAAGTTTCAGGCCTTTAAATCCTGTCATCCATAAAGGATGTAAAAACCACAATGTCTTTTTTGTTCTTTCACATGCAGCATGAGCTTCAGCTAAAGCAAAAAGAGCATAACTGTAACAATCAACAACTGACTGGCTTATAGGTGAACCAAGTAGGTCTCTAAAATCTGATTACATAAACCAAGCATGATTCTTTCTAAAGAGTAATGCTGACGATGTCTCATGTGTTTCCAAAGTCTGCTGGAAATCAGTGATCAGTTCTAAAATAAAAATTTGTGTGTTTTTATACGAAAAAGCTTCAGAGAATGTTCATCTTTGGTGTGTGATCGCTGAAAATTTGGGATGTCTGTGGAAATTTTAGATAAGCTGCAGCCAGATATTACTGACTCCTGTAACCCCTAAAGTTCAGCCACCAAGGCAGCAATTACTGTTAACGCCAACAACAGGCCGTTGTCTCCTGAAATGCAACCTGAATTTGTATTAAGACTGAAGGAAGCCACACACCGTGCATGATAAAAATACAGTGGAAAGGCACCATGATGAATCTATTTTCAACTTTTGATAGACAAGCATGCAAGACTACAGAGATGAGCGAGAGCACCCAGGCGGTTATCAGTCCAACCTTCACTAGAATGTAGGCTTTTGTGATCAGAACAGTTAAAGAAAAACATCCCAACTTTTTCCCAATTCACACTGCATACAATTCCACGTACTAGTTACCTGTTCTGGACCCAGATAAAAGTTCAGCTGAACCAACAAGCAAAAAAGTAAAGTACTGTTCAGTAATGGCTTCACGTACATCGGCAGACCTGCTGTAGCCTCACATTTTGCTTCAGTTTATCAAGCCTCTTCATCTACAAGAGCACCAGAGCGCCATAAACCGAGGAAGTTGGTAAAAGAAAATGTACATTTTAGTCTAAAAGAAATCAGTTGCCTTTAAAAAAAAAAGTGATGCAAAGTCAAATGCCAGATTTTTCTTAAATCCTGTATAGATGTTATTTCACATTATTACGTCTTTCTACTCTATACCACAGAGTCCTACTCCCATCCTGAGAATGGCGCTGTCCACCAAGAGAGTAAGTCTTTCTCTGTGTTTTCTGACAATTTCTTGATTGATTTATTCTTCTTTGTCTTTTTTCTTCTGCTAAAAACTTTGGGTCAGCAGGCAGGAATATGAGTTCAGGACATGGAGATTCATTGTCGTCTTTATTGTTTTAATAAATGTGTCACTTAAATAAGAGCTCTTGGAGTAGGTAAGTAGGAGTAAACTCTGACTCCAGAGTCATCACAATTAACTTGGACATGGAGAGAGGACATAGTCATGGTAAAGTGTGACTTAAATCATTCCAAAGTGACTCTAGTAAAGCACAAAACTCTTAAAATTAAATATTTTCATTGATAAAAATCTGTAGATGACAGACATTTAGGGGTGTGACAGAGGAGTTGAAGGTGGAAATAAACCAGGGATCAGCTTTGAGCTCCTTGTTTGCGGTTGTGACGAACAGACTGACAGATGAGGTTCGACAGGAATCTCTGTGAACCCTGATGTTTGCAGATGTCACTGTGATCCATAGTGAGAGCAGGGAACAGGTGGAGGAACATCTACAGAGGTGGAGGTTTGCTCTGAAAAAAAGAAGAAATCAGCTGCAGCAAGACAGAGAATCTGAGTGTAAAACGGAGGAACGGAAGTGGAGCGGTGAGGTTCCAGGGAGCAGAGAAGAAGAAGGTGGAGGACTTCTTAAGGTCAACAGTTCAGAACCACAGAGTGTGGGAAAGAGGTGAAGAGGCATCTGCAAGGTTGAAACAGGTGGAGGAAGGTTTCAGGTGTGATGTGTGACTAAAGGGTGTCATCAAGAATGAAAGAAAGGAAAACCATGGTGAGAGCAGCCATGATGTTAGTTTAGAGACTTCTTCCAGCTGATGGTTCGACCAAAACACACACATTCCCTCCATATCAACATCTTTTATTCCAGTACACACTAGCAGGTATTGGAAACATCCTCAGTCAAAGTCACACCTTCCTTCTGTCAGATGTCTCCAGTATATGCATATAGCACCAAATATGGAAACTAAATTAAATACAAACTCATCTTTGGATTCACCTGCTACACTGAACATGGCTCTTTTAAACATCAGGTCTCTGTCAAACAAGTCTTTTTTAATGAATGATCTGATTGTTGATCATAATTTGAACTGTCTGTTTTTAACTGAAACCTGGCTTGGTACTGATGCACCAGCTATTCTCACTGAAGCTTCTCCACCTCATTTGAACTTTTTATTTTCAATCAGGGGAGGTAAGAGAGGTGGTGGAACAGCATCAATTGCTCAACAAGGTATTAAAACTGAAGTTTTTGCTTCAACTGTGTATTCTTCATTTGAGCATCATTCATTCATTCATTCCTGTTCTGCAACCCAACTATTTTAGCAGTCACTGTTTACAGACCACCAAATCCTCCCTCCGGTTTCCTACAAGAATTTTCTGAGTTTTTATCCTTCATTCTCTTAAGGCATAATAGGATTTTAATTACTGGAGATTTTAATCTTCTTGTTGACAACTTGACAGATCCTATTGAGTTTCTAAATCTTTTAAATTGTTTGGATTTTACCCAGCATGTGGCACAGCCTACTCACAACCGAGGACACACCCTGGACTTGGTCATTACCTACGGCCTGTGTGCTGGTCTGTCCTCTGTTGTTGACTTGGCTGTGTCAGACCATGACTGTGTGTTTTTTAAGTGACTGGTTTTATCCAGCAGGAGGCCTCAGTGAGAACTGTGTCGAAACGATATATAAATCCTGAAGTGGCTGCAAATTTGATTGACATTTTAAATCAAACTCCTGCTCAACTCCTGCTCAGATTTGACCTCACCTGCGATTCCTTAACTGACAACTTTAACGACAGACTGAAGTCTGCCATCAATCTAGTTGCCCCATTGAAAACAAAAATCCTGAAACCGAATCCAAAGACACCTTGGAGAAATGGGGCTACTCTAACTCTTAAGAGAATTTGCAGACGAGCAGAGAGAAAGTTTAGAAAAACAATTTAACAGTCGACTATGACTTTTTTTAAAGATCAACTGAAAATTTACAACCATGCTGTCAAACAGGCAAGAACACTTAATTTTTCCAGTCTCATCACAGACAATAAACATAACCCCCGGTTTCTTTTTAAAACAATTGATTTTTTATTAAACAAAGATTTTAATAAATCTATAACGCCTCACTCACAGACTACATGTGAGGACTTTGCAGACCATTTCAGGAGTAAAGTCACTGCTATCAGATCTAACCTTCATAGCACTAATTGTAAAAGATCTGTGGCCTTGGCTTTACCTGAGGAAACACTGGAGAGTCTTGTCCTGGTTGATGAGATGATGCTTGGTCGAGTTTTTTCCCAAGCAAACACTACAACCTGCCTTTTAGACCACATTCCCACTTCACTTTTTCATTTGATGGATTCTTCGAGCCGGAACTTTTAGCCATAATAAACTGCTCTCTTCAGACGGGTGTCTTCCCCACTGCCTGTAAGACGGCGGTGGTGAGGCCCTTCTGAAGAAGAGTCATTTAGATCCTAATACTCTGGATAACTACAGACCTGGATCCAACTTACTGTTTTTAGGTAAAAAGTTTTGAAACAATAGTTTTTACGCAGTTATATGATTTTTTTAAATCAACATATTATTTTAGGAAAATGTAAATCTACTTTTAGAACAAATCACAGCACAGAGACGGCTCTTTTAAAGATTTTAACTGAACTCAGAAATAATTCTGAAACTTTCGGTTCTGGTGCTGCTGGATCTTAGTGCTGCCTTTGACACGGTAGATCACCAGATTTTATTAAACACACTTAAGAGTCGGGTTGGCCTCTCAGGAACTGTTCTTAACTGGTTCCTTTCTTATTTAACAGATCAACATTTTTATGTAAGAATATTCTCCTCCAGAATCCACAAAATAAGTTGTGGGGTTCGAGGATCAAGTTTTGGTCCAATGCTCTTTAATTTATATATGTTGCCTCTTGGGGATGTCATCAGGAGACATGTCGTTGACTTTCACAGGTACACTGATGATACAAAGCTTTACATCACCGTGTCTCCTGATGATGTTGAACCTTTAAAACGGGGGTCGCAACCTTTAAAACTCAAAGAGCCATTCTGACCCAGTTTCCACGGATGAAGATGTAGCCAGTGTGTTCAAAATCTACCAGCCCAATCTGGACTCTACCAGCCAAACATTTCCCAGGAAAAATAACTTGTTTCTTTCAAAGTAAAACCGTTTTTCCCTTTATTTATTCTCTTGTAAAAACAAAACACTAATTATAATTGAAAATGTAGTCTTATTTCAGGTTTTATAACATTACAGAAATTTTATTTTATTATTTTAATTATTTTAATAAAAGACACTTCTGATCTCTGAACTGTTTTATGAACACAGACCTTTCTTTAAAGCATCGACTATCTGCACACATTACACAGCAAAACGTTGGGGAAGTATTAAATATTGGCCAATATGAACTGTTTATATTTTTTGAATCAATCCTGAAGACAAGATTGGGCACAAAGCAGTGAAGTCTGTGGGTGACCTGCTGGGCGCTCAGGTTGTGGTCAACTTTTGTGCCTACAGTCTGTTCTATTTTAAGATATTTTAAAATTATTTTTTATATGTTTAATGGAAATGTATTGCACTCAATTTAGAAAAGACCATTCTTTTTTATGTAATGCAATATGCTTCCATGAAGATTAGTATCCATAAAACTAGGTATAAACAATAAAATAATTACCTCAAAGTTTTTTTAATGTCATGCATTGACACAATGCACTCAAATGCTGTCAAACGTCTTTGAAGACAAATGCTGATCACCGAAATTACACAAGGTCTGACAAAAGAAGTTAAAAACTTGGACTTAATAAGAAGACATGATACACGCTTCTGAGATAAATAAAATACACTTCAATCGGACACTTATAATTTATTTTCCCAAACCACGCAAAGTCGCAACAAAAGGCCTGGTTCACACTGGATGCGAAAGCGCCGCAGAACGGAGGCGGTTTCCATTCTACGCCCCCATTAACCTACAGTGTAGTTCACATACCCACGAACCTCCGAGCCGGCTTGTGCCATGCCATGTGCCGTGCACATTTCAACTAAATATAAACTTGGACCAAACACTGGGATGTTTAGCTGTTAACAATAGACACAAACCTTGAAGGAGAACTAAACTTTTTACCTCTGATTTCATTATGATTTGAAAACTGCTCAACATTCGTTGTGCTTCAAGACTTAACAGAGTAGCGTAGTGCAGAAACGCTGTCACTTTAGCCCAATGCATCATGCGAGATGTAGTGCAAAAAGTTAATGCTTAATGTATTTTTTTTGTTTAATGTATTGCCTATAGTAATATTAAAGAACAGATGCTCATAGGATTACACTTTACACAATAAACCTTTATTGCTGAGTAAAATTCAATGATAAAACATGACCGGATTTAAAAAAATAAATAAAACATTAAGCAGACATGGGGTCTCCTCCTGATATGAATTAGATGGAAATGTATGTCGTTATTTCTGGAGATGCAGAAACACCAGTTACTGAACAACAGACTGCACAACAAAACACAACAGTTGCAACAACAAACAGTTGGGTTCTGTGACAAAGGTTATAGGGCAATAAAATTTGCAATAGTTTTTTTTTGTTTTGTTTTTTTGGGGGGGTTTCTTGGAAGCTCTAAGTCTGTCCAATAACCTCCTTACACATAATGAAAACTCATGAATAAAATATGAATTCAGGAATATTACAAAAATATTGTTTTGACTGTAATCTGCTCTAAATAAAAGGTATAAACGACAGCAGAAAATACATCCTCGTCTACATCAGCAATGTCCCGAAGAGCAGTTAATAAAATGAAATAATGGTGACAGGCAAACTGCAGCCTTTCCACATCAACAGGTTGCCTCTCCAAAATGCTCGACAGTCGATGATGCAGCCTTTGAGGGATGTCACGCCGAAGTGATTCCTGGAGAAAGAATCAAAACATGACAAACATGGATTAGACATTTTAGCTGGCTGAGATTAAATCACATGACTTTCAAATATTTTAAAGAGGACATTTGTTAAACCCTCCAGCTATGATCATTTGAGTATTTATTGAAGAAAGCATTAAAAAAACGACAATACAAGATACTTGACTGTGATCACAGGAAGCCTACATGAAATGATAAAGCAGTGTTTATTTTGTAATGCCTAATGTGTGTAATTGCGTTTCAGGATTGATTTTAAAGTTCTCTTATTGGTTTTTAAATGTTTTAATGGTCTTGGGCCTTCTTTTTTAGATGACCTGCTTTTAAGATATGAACCCTTGCGGACCCTGAGGTCCTCTGGTGCTGGCCTCTTAGTTGTCCCTAAGGTGAGGACCAAAACCTATGGTGAGGCTTTGTTCTGCCACTACGGACCTCGCCTGTGGAACAGCCTGCAAGAGAACCTCAGGGCCGCAGAAACGTTAGAGGTTTTTACAAAGAGGCTCAAGACCCAGCTTTTTAATTTAGCTTTTTTTTTAGTTTTGTAATTATTTAGTTTTATCATTTCTCTTTCTTTATTTTAACTTTTACTTGAATCATTTTATAGCTATTTCATTACACAATTATTCATTTAATATACTAACCATGGTATTATTATTATTGTTATTATTTTTTCCGGTTCCGGTCATGAGAGGATGTGTCTCCAGCTCTCCTGATATAAGCGATTTTGATTTTGAATTTATCACATATTTACTGCAAAAAAGCAGTAATTCTACAATATAGAGAGCTGAACATGGCACAGAAAAAAAAAAAGAAAAACCATCAGACCCTGCAGAGCTCAGAATTGCACCTGCCGACATCCAAGCTAAACTGAACCCACTTATGGCACTGGAAGCTAAGCTAGCTCTACTCTTGCAGCTTGATGCTAAGCTAACACCTCTGCTGGAACCTTTGCAGGAATTCCAACAAGAAAGAGCGAGAAATGAACAACGGGATAATTGGCTTGACCTCCTGGATAGAAAAATGAATGGTCTGGATCAATAAGTAAGAATGAATAATCATTCTCATGGGATTTCAGCTCAAACCCTGTTCAAGGCCTGGCACAGCTAACGTTAGCACAGAAGCTAGCGGGGCTGCAGTGGTCACAGCCAAGAGCATGGAGAGTCAAGTTAGATCATTTCCAAGTTCTAAAGGGATTTCTCTGGATCTGAATACCATCGAGATCTGCCACCCGCTTCCCAGGATAAAGGAGTCAGATAAACCAGCGATCCTTATCAGGTTTGTGAACCAAAAACACAAAATAGCTCTGATGAAGCAAAGAAAACTCTTGAAAGGGACGGCTGCTTATCTTAATGATCATCTCACCAAAATTACAGCTGCACTGGCAAAGCACACCAGGCTTCTGAAGCGGAAAACGCAGATACTGCACACCTGGGTGCTGAATTCCAGGATCTACATTAAACCAATTGGTCCACCGGACCTGTCCAAGCCAATGGTCATCACCAGCATGAAAGACTTTGAGACGTGTGTGGTCACAGATGTCTGACCCTTTAATTGATGCATACTAAGAGTAAAAAATTATTTCAAGAGGATTGCAGAGGATTTACCCCTGTCTCTTGGGTCAACTTTGACCCTGATTTTCAGCAGCGATTTCTGCCCTGCAGACAACTCCAGCTCAACTTACTTGTTGTGATATCAGCTGAAGGACAATGGACCTGACAAACAAAGTCTGCCTAAGGATCTTCTAATGAAAATAATCATATTTTTGATTTTTATTCTGATTTAAGTAAATGTCTTTTCTATTGAAATCTTGCTTGGAATCTTGCTCTAAATTGCTGAGTTTTGCTCATGAGAAATAATATACATTAGAGAATGTTTGAAACTTACATCACGGATTCTTTCTTTCTGCATAAGCTTCTAACAAGTTTAAAATAGTGTTGTATCTACATACATATCAATGTAATTCTTTGTTACTTAAGGATGCCTAATGACCTAAATCAGTGTTGGTACAGTATTAATAGCTGATCATGAGTTACAAACCAGATATTGATAACAATTAAATAGAAGTTAATGGTGTGGTCGAGTCGGGGTGGGATTATATAAGTTCGCTTCCTCCCATTCCCTTTAAAGCAATCTATCATTTGATGCCTAATTATTCTGTGTTTGACATGTCTTTTATTGATGTAAACCTCTGGTGATTGTGTTACTTATGTGTTATTCTTGCCTGATTGCTTGAAATAAACCATTTCCAATTCTAAATTATATTCACATTATTGAAGTGTATGTTTCAATTGTTCCTAATGCTTTTATTTATTCATTCTTTAACTCCTGTTTCCTCACGGGGATCCTCTGTTCTGGGGTCCTACTGGCTCTGACTGCAGGTAGGCTGTTGCTGTGGCGCCCGTTCACATTTGGGCGGCTGGGGTCCCGCTCTGCAGAGTATGCTCTCCGCTTGTGCTGGGCGAGCAGTGCTGCGATGACCGCCGTGGTCGAGCAAGTCCCTGGAATAAATGGATCCCCGTAATACGGTTTCTGCACTGCAGCACAGAGCCAGACTATTTCCTTTCAGTTCTCCGTCTGTGTTCAGTACTGTTTAGGGGTTAAATTGGGGAACTGGGTGGATGAAGAAGGAATCTGGGGAGGTGCTTATTTTCTTTTATTTTCTCTGTGTGTATTTGTTTTTAAATACTCTGCGTTTTTAAAAGGTATTTTATTTGCTTCCACGTAAAGCGCTTTGTGTTTCAGCTGAATGAAAGGCGCTATACAAATAAAGTGAGTTTGATGCAGAGGCAGGAGGCAGAGCTGGAGGCAGAAAAGATGAAGATGATGAAGTTTTCTTTGTAGTGGCCAGAAGCGATCAGGAATGAATCCATCAGAGGAACAGATCACGCTTGATGTTTTGGAGATAAATGTAGGGAAGCAGACGAGTGTCTCTATACTTGTCCTGTTTCTTCCCAGGAGCAGCTGTTTGTGTCCAGTGAACTTGGCCTGGTTCAGCTCGGCCTGCAGAGGTGTGCGCTGTATGGTCCAGATTGTGCCCAGTGCTGCCTAGCCAGAGACCCCTACTGTTCCTGGGATGGACACACCTGCTCCAGATATTTCTCCACCAGCAGAAGGTACAGAAATTCCGTTTGTGTGGGAGTTCATTCTCATGACTTAAAATCTTTTACTCTTAAGATACGGACAGACCAGATGTGAACTTTTGCATTCTTGAACGCGTATTTACTGTAGCCCATTGTGTTCACATCGGACTGTCGCTGCCCAATACTAGCACACGTGTGCCACCTACAGTTTGAAGAGTCTTGGTACAAACTGTTGAAGCGGTGTGAATCTTGGTGATCTTGCTCCTTTCAAAGCTCTATTCCAAAATATGAAGGACATGGTGTCATATAATTTCAGCAGGACACAAACCGCAATTAATCATTTTTCCTTCATGATCAATTTTCAAACGGTTGGCATTTCTGTGAATTGAAAAGGACGCCATCCACACACTAATATCACTAATATCACCCAATATCACAAGTATGTACAGAAGTCTGAGTGGACTTCACACCAGTATCTATACAGAAGAACATAAAGTTAGTCATAAAATACAAACGCAATCAATAAGCATCGCGATCTATCGCCTATTTTAAAATGTCGGCTGTGTAGAAATATCTGAAAGTGCTTGACATTGGGGCGACGCCACGATTCAGCAAACGTGTACCGTGGACCCCCTACTCCCCACCACCACCACTGGCATGCATCGTTTATATCTATTTTTTGATCAAACAGAACACAATTTGCACCTCATGTTTGTGTCCACCGTCTTTATGTTAACGTGCGTCAAAGTCGCTGCCTGATGCTTGTTCAAAATTGCGTTTGAAAAACCTGCCCTTGCTGAGGTTTTTCAGAGATGTTCCTGGAATGTGGATGTCTTTCTCTCCTGCGGAGACAGATAAAGAAGCGGATAGAGCGGGGGTTGGGGGGGCAGCAGGAGAGTGTAGAAAACAGCATGCACACTTGCTTTATCGCAGGCAAATAACTTTTCTGGTTAATTCATGTTTTAAATCAGTCTGACTTTAAATCAGCTTTTAATAAGATCACATCTGCCATTTTTGGAGTCAAAGTAAACATACAATGTGGGCTCTTATTGAATAAGCATTATTAGTAACAAATGGGGAACGAAAGCAAACTCAGTAGGGAGGGTGCTACTTGTACCTACACCGAACCAAAAAAACAGTAGGAGCCAAAAAAACAGTAGGAGAGACATGTCGGTTCAGGTTTATGTCATCTAAAAACAAAAAGTAGTCAGTTTATGTGATTTGCACGTTTACTTGTCAGGCGTGCACGACGACAAGATGTGAAGTTCGGAGACCCCTGGAGTCGATGCCAGAAGGACGGTGAGATACTGAAAAATATTTTTCTAAGCCTAATTGCTATATGATTCTTTTCTATGAAAAATGTACTCTTACTTTAGGATCAAAGGTCTCACACAAAGGAAATCCAAATTACATTTGCTACATTCTTTTGTAATCGTCATTAGGTTCTTTAAAACGTTTTCTTCAAAATTATCTTCATTGTAATTTGAAAAATGTGTTTTGTATTTGTGAAACACAAATTGAAGACATTTTTAAATACAGATTAACATAAAACTCTGAGTGTGTATTCAGACTGGACCCATTTGGTTCTCTTAGAGTGAACCAGAGTTAGTTTAATCCGGAAACAAATTTTCAGTCTGAATACACACAAGCGGTCCCTGGTCTGGGACCAGGAATTGTTGGACCATTTTTCGAGGTGGTCTCTTGTTTCCCACCGCTTTGTTCCAGTCGGACTCAGCTCCAGTTCACTCTGAGTTTCCTCAGTCTGAATAGGTTCTGTGCTCAGAATGGAACAACTGGACCAAAACGGCCACCGTAGCCGGGCATTACGTGACATAATCAGAGTAGCGAAGCAACAACAGGACACAGAAACAACTCTCTGGAGAGTCTGAACACAACAGTGCGGATCATGTTCGTCAACTTCTCATCTGCCTTAAACACCATCCAACCGAGACTGATGAGGACCAAGTTAGAGCACATGCAGGTGGAAGCTCCCCTGGTCACATGGATTGAGGATTACTTGACAGGTCACCACAGTTTGTGAGACTGCAGAGCTGTGTGTCTGACACCCTGATGAGCAACACTGGAGCTGGTGCTGTCTCCCTTCCTATTCACCACCTGCACAGCACCAGTACTACTCTGAGTTATGTCGCCTCCAGAAGTACTCGTATGACACAGCCATAGTCGGGTGCGTGGAGAATGGACGGGAGGATGAGTACAGGGCCTTGTGGAGTGTTTTGTCAGGTGGTGCAGGGAGAATCAGCTGCAACTAAACGTGGCCCAGAAGATGGTGATGGACTTTAGTAGGAGTAAGTCCCCACCCTCTCCAGTCTGCATTAGTGAAAAAGATGTTGACATATTCTCATTCTATAAGTTCCTGGGTGTCCATGTGAACAATAAACTGAGGTGTTCCACGAACACCGAGGCGGTCTAAAAGAAGGGCGTAAGAAGACTATACTTAACCATGTACAGTGGGCACGGAAAGTTTTAAGACCACATATAATTTTTCACTCTTTGTTATATTGCAGCCATTTGCTAAAATCATTTAAGTTCATTTATTTCATCATAAATGTACACACAGCACCCCATATTTACAAAAACCACAGAACTTGTGACATTTTGGCAGATTTGTGAAATATCACATGGTCCTACGTCTTCAGACCCTTTGCTCAGTATTTAGTAGCAGCATCCTGTTGATCTAATACAGCCATGAGTCTGTTTGGGAAAGATGCAACAAGTTTGTCACTCCTGGATTTGGGGATCCTCTGCCATTCCTCCTTGCAGATCCTCTTGGTGAACAGCCATTTTCAGGTCTCTCCAGAGATGCTCAATTGGGTTTAAGTCAGGGCTCTGGCTGGGCCATTCAAGAACAGTTACAGAGTTTTTGTGAAGTCACTCCTTGGTTATTTTAGCTGTGTGTTTAGGGTCATTGTCTTTCAACTTTCTCCCACCTCTTGGCTGTATCTCTGGAGCCACAGTGATCTTTGGGTTCTTCTTTACCTCTCTCACCAAGGCTCTTTTCCCCCGATAGGTCAGTTTGGCTGGACGACCAGCTCTAGGAAGGGTTCTGGTCGTCCCGAACATCTTCCATTTAAGGATTATGGAGGCCACTGTGCTCTTAGGAACCTTAAGTGCAGCAGATATTTTTTATAGCCTTGGCCAGATCTGTGCTTTGCCGCAATTCTGTCTCTGAGCTCTTCAGGCAGTTCCTTAAAATATGTTGCTACTACAGCTCAATTTCCCTATAGGGATTTGAAAAGTTAATCTTGATGTTAAAACTCATGGTTGGATGAATGCAGGCTCATCAAAAAAACTTTTAATGTGATACATGTTGCTTCTAATGCTGTTTTATTGACAATCTATGTGTCATAAACACTTATCAGCGACCTTCTTAGCCGTCTTTAACCTCCTGACAGCATGCCCCCACCGTCCTAAAGCAGCAGTAAAAAGTGTTGATAAGAACGTTCAAAACTGGTCAGTGAAATACAAAGTTTGAATAAGTGACCTATCCCGACAAGGATTGCAAAGCGCGGGACTTCTGCCTCGCCTTGCTTTGCCCCGTCCTTGCGCTTCCTGGCCAGAGAAATGAAAGAGATTTTTAGTCACGTGGTTTTGTTTACAAGCTTTAGCTCGAAATGTCTGTACAACGGCAGTCTGAATACAGACCAAACACAAGTTTCAGGACTTGGTCCGGACCAAATTCAGCGGACTAAGGGACCAAGGGACATTTCCAGTCTGAATACACCTTGAAAACATGCACTACTATTCTTAAATCTTCCCACACGATGATGCTGCTCCCACCATGCTTCACTGTGGAAGAAGTTTGTTGGACTTGCTTTTTTCACCTACTCTTCAATCGGAGGCCACTCTTCCATCAAAAGCATGTTTGTGAAGCTGAGTGGACCCACAGATATTTAAAAAACAAACATGTTAGTTTATTTGAAGTTAGTTTATTAAAAAAGAAATTCTAATGCTATTTTTGAATTATTAGATATATCAGTAACAGACTTCTTTGTGAGTATCTGTTGCTTGAATGTGTTTACCTGGGGGGAATCAGGGGCATTGACTAAACCAAAACCCCTTCAGCTGTTTTCGCTTTCCTCCATCTGTGGGAGATCCAGTGTTGGTATGATATGTGTTTGGCCTGAGCTGCCTGGATGACTACAAAATAATGCTTTGTGGGAAACAGTGTCCTGTCAGATCTTGTAGTTGGAAGTGATGCTCAGAAATGTCTGGCAGTTAATGAAGGAAATCAGTGTATTTTGTTAATCTTTCTGCAAATAGCGAATTACTGATAAAAAAAACAAGATTTATTTTTATACAAATGGTTGTGGTGATTGAAATCAAAATGACTCAGATTACTTTATCATTATAATTTATTTATTTATTTGAAACATTTTTTGTTTCATTTTTTTTTTCTATTAATAATAATTTAGGTTTCAATGCTAAAAATCAGCATTGCATTTATGCAACAAATGGAATTCATAAGTGCACAAATCATCTGTGGTTATGTGTTTATTGTTGCCTTTAAAAGTTCACTTTTCTGTCTCTGGAACAGTGCACATTAAAAGCATCACATGCAATGAGCCAGACTGAGCCCAGCAGCTTGTTTATCTGTTGTGGGGGAAGGAGTAGCGAATTAGCCCTTGTGCTATCCAAGGCATGTTAACTTTAGTAGTGGGGTCTGAAACCAGCAAGGCAGCTTGCTTAACTTTTTTCTTCAATGATTATTGATTTTCATTGGTGTCCGAGGCAGACATAAAATCCTGTTAGCCTTTGTCATGGGAGGGATAACACTGGACCACACAGGACAAGGGGTACGCTGAAAAGGTGCTGATGTAGCACCCTCTAGGGGATAAGCAGTGTAACTGTGTTTTTAGATTTTGAATTGAGGGTTCATCTTCTGAGATGTCTTTTTATGATCAGATCCAGATTCTGTGGAACTGGGGCCTGAACAACCAGTGTTTGCAGTTGAAGGAAACTCCACCTTCCTGGAATGCATTCCTCCATCTCCGGAGACCCGGCTGCTTTGGTCGGTGCAGCTGTCAAACAGCCAGAAGCAAACTCTCAGTCAAAAAAGCAAAGAGGTGAGTTTCACTTTTCTGTAGCTCTTAGATCAGGACCAGCAGATGATCAAACCACTTACTTGCATTTGGAAATAGAACAATTTCACAGATACCTAAATGCCCTTTCACAAATATGTTTAGAGCTAAAGCTAGAACTTCTGTGATGGAGGAGAAGAGAACTTTCTCTGTCTTTCAAACTCTTTTTTAAAAAACCAGAACTGCCTTTTTTTCTCTCAGCTCCTTCAAAGTGATGAGCATCGCTCCCTACACATGAAGACAGGGTTGCTGGTTCAGCACCTGCAGCTGGCTGATGTAGGCCTCTACATGTGCACTGGTTACGAGCAGACCTACAGTCAGGTTCTGGCTCGGTACCGCCTTCACATCATACCCAACCATCATGTCCTGCCTCCCTACTACCTGGAGAACCACCACCACCCGGACTTCTTAATTCTAGGAAAGACCAGCTCGGCTGGAGGAGGAGCTGCTCATCCAGGATCTCTGCTGCTGGGACACAGGAACCAATGGCAGCCCCAGCATCTCCAGCAGCTTCCTCTGCAGAGCTACAAAGACCTGCAGCTGGTGGGGGGCAACAGCTTGAGTATGGATGAGTACTGCGAGCAGCTGTGGTACCGTGAGAAGCGCAGGCAGCAGAAACTGCGCACTCTTAAACTGAAGCAGGAGAGCAGGAAAGCCCGCGTTAGGAGAAACAACCCTCTTCTGAGCGCTCCTTAGGCTCCTGGAGGATGCAGAGACTTTGTCAGAAGCACAGATCCTGCTCATGATGAGGCCAGAACGGCTGGTATCAGGACTGTTTGCCTTCTGAGGCTGACAGCAGCTGTAGGCCTTGTGATCTGAAACGCATCGATCTGAACGTGTAAAACATACACATTTTTGAATTGGATCATCTTTCAAAATGTCATCCTTTCATTCTTGTTTTGTCTTCTAAAAAACATTCAGAAGAACTGAAAATGACATTCTGAAAGTTGTAGTGTTTTTTTTTTGTCATTTACACTTACAGGTTCTGACTCAAAGGTATAACAGCCAACTGCCTCTTGAACATCCCACAGATTTCTACTGTGATGACAAAAACATTGAATTGAGTTCCAGTTAAACCTAAAGGTTTTCTGCCTACAGCTGATACATTCACTGCTTTTCCTCCGAGGACAGCTTATTCAGCACAACTGTTTTTGGAAAACCATCAAAATTACGTTTATTTCTTTTTAACAAGGACAGGTTTAGAACTGTTTGAGTATTTACTTCTTTCATTTTACTTTTAGAATGTTTATATGTCAGTAATTAGTTTGATGCATTTTTTCCTAAATCAAGACTTCTTCTTTGGGGGGAAGAACTGCATTGTTACCAAGCTTGAAATGGCAGATACAATGACAGGCATGTGGAGCACAGATTCTCCTCTATGTATTTATGTATGACTTAATGTCAGACGACTAAACAGAAACAGTTCCATTCGTTGTTTTCTGATCTGTTTGTTCTGGAATTTCAGCTTTTCCACAGAACATTGGTAACACACACGTGGAATGGACATGCTTGAAATCTTGTGTAAACATCACACCAATGAGCATTAAGAAATGTTCAAATTTTTATTATTTCTGGCTGTCCAGATAATAAAGAACATTCGTTATATGTACTTGTATTATTTGTTGCTTTTTATATCTTGAAAAACTTGGTATTAGTAAAAAAAAAAAAAAAAAGAAGAAGAAAGAAAGAAACACCACAGTAACACAATAATGAACAAACTTTACATGAAATAATCCACTACTGAATCAATAGGAATAAAAACACAAAACATTCTTGCGTTTTTCCCTTTTTTAGCACCTGAGTATAGATCAATTTAATGGCTTACAGAACCCAATATTCAGCGTCTTCCATTTTTGTTAAGACTAAATAATGTGAAGGAAACAAATTTCCCTTACAGTAAAACATGTAATAATAATAATAATGATCATCAGTTGTATTTGTTTGCTGCCTTTCTTGGAACCCAAGGTCACCGCACATAAAATAGTGACAGTAAAACAACCAATAAAACAGCAGTGAACTCTATGTTAAATATGCAATTAAAAATAGGCCAACGCAGTTGGTTAAGTTATGGGGGGAAATATGAAAGCCGGAAAAGGTTGGTTTTTAGTTTCTTGGTAAATTGTGGGAGAGAGCCAATGTTTCACAGGTCAAGGGGTAGTGAAGTCCATGGGGGGGGGGGCAGAATGCTCTGCTCCCCATAGTGACGAGGCGAGCAGTGGGGACAACCAGTTGAAGGGAGGAGGAGCATCTGATATGAAGGGGCAAGGTTGTGGATGGATTCAAAAGTCAGGAGAAGTATTTTGTATGTGATCCGGTGTGTGATTGGTAGCCAAGAGCTGCTGCAGAACAGGTGTGATGTGTTGGCTGGATGGTGTGTGAGTGATAATTTTGGCAGCTGAGTTTTGAACATATTGTATATCTATCACAAGATAGACCTATCGATTGATAGAGTGTGTGCACCTCACAGCATTAGAGTGCACTAATCCTCATTCACCCGCATCTCTTCAGCATCTCCGTACGCGACCCAGTCTTCTGGCTTCGTTTGTCTTTAGTGTATTTTCTATGTTTGTGGGTTTGACTTAACTGGCAAACACTGGCTTAATTTAAAACTGTCAGAACAGGTCAGTCGAAAGACAGCAGCGCTCTCAGGTGTGAGGTGTTCTGTTGATTCCAGCCGGCTTGACGCTTTTAAAAGTCATCAACCAATCACCCAATTAAAAAAAAGAAATTAAACAAGGTGTTACATGCACAAAAACGATGATGTTCCCCATGGTCTAAAGTACATAATAATCTATAAACAAACAGAAATAATCAAAATGGCTCATGGATGGATGGATGGATGGATGGATGGATGTTGGGTGGGTAGGTCGGTAGGTAGGTAGGTTGGTCAGTCAGTGGGTGGATGTGTAGGTGGGTAGGTAGGTAGTGTAGGCTAAAATTCATTCAAACTTTTAATCACAAAGCATTTCAAATTAATAAAGCCCATCAGTTTATGTTAAGTTTTATTGAACTGGAAACTGCTTCTCTTCTTCAGTATGTGGGTGGGTCGATAGAGAAACTTTATTACAGACTCATTGTCTGTAAAACAAAAAGAGAAAACACAAAACATACATAAAACAATAAAAACAAATGAAATGTTATCCTTTTATTAAAGAGTCATACTAAATTTTCCACAGCTGTGATGTATTCCGTATGTAATGTTAGTAGTCAATAAAATAATTAGATTAACAGACTCATTTAGGTGACACATAAATGTATTAATTTGCTTTCTAAAAACAGCCTGAAGTGTGCAGAAGGACAAAAATTCACTAGCACTGATCCTTACTTCTAAATCATAAAAAAATATATTTTTTAAGTCATACCCTTTTTTTTCTAACTTGTCCTGTCCAACAGCTGAGCAAACAGTTATGAGCTGAGAGCCTCTTGAGTTGGACAGATTTTACTGTTACAATCGGGGGTTATAAATCGTTGGACACACAAGGTGTATATTTGTGTTCATATTATTTATATAAATAATAATAATAATAATAAAAATATTAATAACTTTGTTATTTATATTAATTATGTTTGTATCCTTCTTTTTGGACGGAAAAAAGTGGGGAAAAGAGAGAGAGATGTCGGGGGGGCACAAAATACAGAGGAAAAGGGTGGGTTACAGAAGTTAGAGGATGACTACAGGGGAGGGAGGGCAGAATCATAAAACAACAGGCAACAAGATGCTGGAAGTTTATAATCATTACAGTCAAGTGTGAATGTTAGTCTAAAATGGGCGGGGCCTGTCCACACACTCAGTTGTTACAAACATACCTGGTGGCTCCAGAGTCTTTACAAACTTGTCCACATACAGTTCACTCGCACACTTATGCATACAAACCAACACATGTAAAGTGTTCTATTCTGAGACATAAACTAATTATGCAAAGGTGAACAGACACCTGTGCTCAGGTGAATGTTTATGTTAAGCTAAAGTGGATGATGGAATGGAAAAAAGAAGGAGAGAGAATTCCCAGTCATCCCCACACCAAGACCCCTGCCGAAGCAGCAGCGGCAACCAGCGCCGCCGAAGGAGATCCGTCCATTTGGCAGTCCGGCCAAGCACCCAGACCAAGACCCGCAGGACTACCACACGAGCCCCCAAAACCCGAGAGGAGTGAGGTACGAATGCACAGAGTGCAAACCCTTGCTCAACCAGAAGAGCAGCCCTCTCACCACACCAAGGGGTCCAGCACAGGGCCCCACCCCCGCCCAGCCCCCCAAGGGAGACCCGCCCCAAAGCTCTAGGCAACCGCAGGAGATCTAGTAGAGAGCACAGCAGGGGTCAGCCACCCCCACCTAGAGGAGGGACGACCAAGAGAAGTGGGGGTCCACAAAAGGTGTTAAGAACATAGCCCGACCAGGATCTCCTAATGTCGGAATTTGTAAGGGGGCCGGCACCAGAGGGCAAGGACCAGAACCTGCACTATTAAAAAAACTCAGATGGAATATGATCCCCCGCTCATGGTCTTGCCAGAGAACTGAGGGATCCCTCTCCCTGCGTGGGGAAGGGGTCGCGGGGCCCAGGAGGTCGACACCCAAGAGACAAGGCCGCCGCTGCTGAAGGCCTTGTTCCCTCTTTGAACTTTGAGTAATTACAGATTTAAGTTGTTGATATTCCAATATTGCTCAATAATTGCTCAAGTACTGTTATGCCCTCTGCTTGCCAAGCAGGGAAGTGCAACATTTTTCTATTTATCAGGATGTCTGGATTGTTCCAGATGGGTGTCATTTTGCATGGTAGTAGTGAAGAGTTTGACATTTTAAGAAAATCCCACCAGGCTGTTAAAGTAGTACTTATATTACTACTCTGGTAGCATTCATGTTTTTTTATTGTTGGGCTTATAAATGGTAGATCTGACAAGTTGATCTTTCCACAAAATGCCTGTTCCAGATCCATCCATGGGTTGGTTTCTGGATTGTTTTTTATCCATCTTAAGAGGTACTGCAGTCTGTTGGCAAGAAAGTAGTTATGGAAGTTAGGTAATTCTAAGCCTCCACAGCTTTTTCTAGATTTTAAAGTTTTTAGACTAATTCTTGCAGGTTTATTGTTCCATAAGAAGCTGGATATGGCTGAGTCTAATGTTTTGAACCATTTTAGTGGTGGTTGTGTGGGGATCATTGAGAACAGATAATTAACTTTGGGTAAAATGTTCATTTTTACTGTGGCTATCTTACCCATGAGTGACAGAGGCAGGTTGACCCAGCGGGTTAGATCATCCTGTATACTTTTCAGTAATGGGGTGTAGTTTAGTTGCACCAGTTCTGATAGTTTCGGGGAGAAATAAATACCTAGATATTTGATATTGCCTGATTTGACTGGGATTGAGGTCGTTTGCTCGGCATTACCATTCAGTGACAATAAAACTGATTTGTTCCAGTTAATTGAGTAGTCTGAGATGGAGGAGATTCATTCATTCATTCATTCATTTTCCAAACCGCTTTATCCCTTTCGGGGTCACGGGGTTGCCGGAGCCTAACCTGGCTTCTCATGGGTGAAGGCAGGGTACACCCCTGGACTGGTCGCCAGTCTGTCACAGGGGCCACAATCACACACCCACGTACACTCACATTCACACCTAGGGACAAGTTTTAGAGTGACCAATTAACCTATGAAGCATGTTTTTGGACGGTGGAGGGGGAGGAAGCCGGAGTACCCGGAGAAAACCCACGCATGCACGGGGAGAACATGCAAACTCCACACAGAAAGGTCCCCCAGCCAGGACTTGAACCGGGAACCTTCTTGCTGTGAGGCAGGAGCGCTAACCACTGCGCTACCGTGCAGCCCCCTTGACCGACTCAATTACCAAATTGAAAAGGCGCTGACAGGCAATAATCCCATTTCACCTTCATAGTCTGGTGAGAGTACCAAAAGGACAAAAATCTGACTATATATTTGGGCACATTTACATTGCAGAGTTGTTGAAATAATTTTCTATGGTTCACTCCATCAAAATCCTTAGACGCATCTAACAAGCACATAAAACTGTAGTGTTTGCTCTTGTATTTACTTAAAAGATTCTTTAAGGCAAATATGCACATATCAGTGCTATGATTGGACTTAAGCCATAAGTAATTATCTGTTGAGATTATTATTGATCTTTGCCGTGAAGATTTGCTCAATGACTTTAGATAGAATATTAGCAAGAGCAACAGGTCTGTTATCTGAACTACCAACTTTTCCTGTCTTATTCTTCATTACAGGAACTAAACATACTTTCATCATGGAGTCTGGGATGAAACCATGCATAACAAAGGCAAAGCATATGGCAAGAAGAGGAGCCAATCTCATACTGTCAAACTTGGGATGCTCTGCAGAAATTTGACCCATAACAGTTGTTTTATTTTCAGATAGCTCTTTCATTGCTTTTTGGAACTCCTGCGTTTCGGTAGAATCAATGTAGTCAACGTTCTCAACATGGTATGGTTCATTCTGGACACAGTTAAACAATTTATGATAATGCTGCTGTCAAATGTTACTATCCTATTTGATCCAGAGAGTCCATCTATAGTGTTGGGTTGAGAGGGTTTATGGTTAATACCTTTCACCTCTTTCCAGAAAGATCTGCTATTATTACAGAAGAGTTTTTTAGCCATGGAATCATCCCTCATTTTTTGTTCTTTCTTGCCAATGAATCTTTTTGCATTTGTGTGTTTTTTATGCTCAAAGATTGGACCCTGTCTTGGCCTGCCGGCTAAATTCCAGGGGTTTACAACATCCCGGGCTTCAGCTTGGGATTTAGCCACATTTGTGCTCCAACCTGGCTTAGTTTTTTTCTCTTTTTTTGTTTTTATGGAAAGGCATACCTGCTTCAAGTAGAGCACTGACTATATCACCATACATTGAAGAGATGTCTGCCTGATGCATGCAATCTGTGCAGTTATTGTCATCACACATAACTGCCTCTCTGGGGCAGATGAGGAGATACTGTTGAGCAGTTGATCACTGTAAGCAGAATAGCAGGAAAGGTGTTCTATAGACAGAACAGACCAGTCTAAGTGTTCTTTAATTACATAATTTGAGTGCTGAACTGTTGTAGGTTTAGACCAGGGGTCTCAAACTCAATTTTCCTTGAGGCCACTGAAGGCAGAGTCTGGCTGAGGCTGGGCCGCAACCGAAACGTACATGCACGCGCGTGTCTGGGAGCAAATGCTAATTTGCTTTAAAATTTTAAAAAATTATAATCTTCTCCGTTTTTTTTACATTTTATTTTATAACACAAAACAAGATAAAAAGGACCCTGGTGTAAACAAGTTTATACCTTCCTCAGTTAGATCCCTTCTTTGGTTGTAAATTTGTACGGAACATGAACTGTATTATAAACTGTACCGTATTATTATAAACTGTTTTCTGTACAAAATTATTCATATCAATCAACAAATACATAAACAAATCTAAAATCATTAAGTAAATAAATCAATAATAAATGTCACTTTTCTATTTATTTAGTTTTCTATATCTGCTGTATTCAGATTAAAACGTTCGTACTAACACAGTTCTATTAGCACGGTTACATTTGAACTGTTAAACACAAAATAAGACTTCAATTTGACAGTTCTTTAACATCCACCAATGGGTTCTTCTGTACTTCTTACTGAGCACTTGGCAGAGTTTCCTCTCCATATCTGATCCACATTTGGTTTGAAGGAGGAAGCAGCAGAGACCCTCTGTTTGGCTTCAAGATGATTGTCAGTAAGTCTGAACATGCAGTTGGACTTATTGAAGTTCAAGGAGGAGAGGAGCTTTTTGCACAAATATGTGCTCCCATTTTGAATCTGAGCTGAAGTCACAGTGGTTTCACGGCCATCAGAGCAGAATCGCACGAAGTACAATCACAGGCAAATCGCGTCATTTAACTTGAATTTATTTCAGTGATTAAAGTACGCAACTACGGAGGAAACTCTGTCCAGAAGCATGTCTTTTAAACACTGAAAATGATGAAAACGTATTGAAGTTTGGAAAAACCGAATTACACAGAGACAGAGAGAGAGAGACAGACAGCGGACAGATAGAAAATAGAACAAGTTACTGCAAAGATATGTCTTATATTTCATATCTTGCAGCACTCCAGAATGCAAATTGTCCCATTTTTATTGTTTCTCCTTTGTATTCTGTGATGGCAGCATACCCTGCCACACCCACAACAAAATGTGCGGAGGGTATGCTGGTTGCTGCGGGTGTGGTTGAGGTTCAGCTCCTGGAGCTGTGCTGTGGGACCTCGCCAAAGGGGGAAATAAAGCCACCACAGCCCTTAAATGTTTGAGCCAGGGAATTGGACAGGCGCCATCTCCGATAGCCTCCAAGGGGAGACATCATGGACTCATTTAATGTTGATTTGCTTTGTTTCTGTTAGTTCCTATTTATTTGTTCTAATTTTGTACTTATGTTCAGTTTTTTGTTAAATGTTGTTAGTCCCCCTTCATGTTTATCTAGTGGTCTGATCACCCACTATATATGTTCCCTTGTTGTGTCTTTGGTCAGTTTGTTTCTGTTATTTGGTCTGTTCAGTTGGTTAATTTAAAGTTAAGTTTATTGCCTCAGTTCATTCTGTTCTGTTGACCTCTTTAAAGGGCCCAGTTTGTAAATAATATTTTTTCTTGGGAAAAATCAAAACTTTCATTTTTTGATAACTCTTCTGTTGTCCTCTTTGGCTGCTTGATCCCTCACATATTCCCTCCTCTGTTTAGTGGAGGAACACATCACTTCCTCCTCTGCGCAATCACAGAGCGAATGAGTGAGAAAGATGCTCTTCGCGTTAAAAATAAACGCTGGAGCTGATCATGTTGCTTGAAAAGTGCAAACACCACTCAGAGGTTCATGCAGTTATAGCGGACAGTCCAATCTTGAAGTAGAAACATGGCTTAAACTGGAATTTGTTCTTCACAGTTGATATATCCTCTGCAGAAGCGAGGACGGCTGCAGACAGTCGCGCTGGGGAAGCATTTGGTGTATTAACTGTGACCATAATCCTAACCTTAATCTGTCCTCCCAGCATGTGCAGCCAAAAAAATAAATCAGTTCAACACTGGCTGCACGTATTGAGAAAATGACCTGCGAATAGACACTTTCTAAAAGAAAAGTGAGGAACTCATTATTGCGGTTTGGGGAGGGGGGTGTCTGGTATCCTGCGCTAAACGTTTGCCTGCTTCAAGCCCGGCTCGTCATGCTCCTCACACAAGCAATGAAAGGCCATTCATGCAAAACTGGCGGGCCATAAAATATAGTCTTGGGGGCTGGGCTGCAATTTGCCCGCGGGCCGCCAGTTTGAGACCCCTGGTATATGGTCAAATGCAATTGTCATCTTTACAGAAATGTGGTCACTAGTGGACAAATCAAATAAAATCTCCATGTGTGTCAAAGCAGCATGAGCATCTGCCGTAGTAATTCAATGGTCCATTCACGAAGTAGTGTGCCATGCTTCACTTATGCATGTGTAACGCTCTACTGGCAATAGCTCTGCTAGAGAGAACACATTTGTTATCTGCAAAATGATCCATATGCTTAGTAAAAGCTGAGTTCTTATCTGAAATATCTGCATTCAGATCCCCAATAACATAGACACTAGTATGCTTGTCATTTTGTATAAAAGTGGGAATAAAGGCAAGCTTATTCTCCTCTTCATTTTGATTATTTGTTCATATGGAGCATATACATTCAAAAGAACCGATTCTTTATCTAGTTTGTATGGTAATACACCGGTCCACACCAAAGCTGATGATCTTAGCTACTGAGTCCAGTCTTTTACTCCATGGGATAGCCAGCACCTGGGACTCTCAAACTGAGGTCAGACTCTCCAGCAGCGAGGTCATTACCATTAGAATTAAATTCCTTTAAATCCTGCTTGGCTAAAAAAGACACAAGATGCCACAGTGCTGCAGCAGCTGACCAACAACAGCTTTATCCCCTGTGCTCTGGCTTAAGCGCAGGCTGAGGCAGTTGTATGATATAACTTTAATATCCATAACATTGTTATTTGTTTGTGCTCAAGACAGCATTTCTATTATTGTTACTATGATGACGTGCGTTTCTGTATGTATTTTTGTCCAGACGGTGGCAGCAGAGCGCAGCCTCTGTCTGCCGTTCGTCCAACACCACAGAAGAAGACAGGCTGCGCGTTGCCGCTGATGGAAGCGCGGTTCGGGGGAAAGTAGCCTAAACTTAGATTATCTGTCGGGAACGAAGGTAAAGATGTGCTCTTTGAAAGTGTTGTGTTTGTTTCGTCGGTCAGATAATGTGCAGCTTGCAGCACGTACAGTTTGTTTAAGCAATTCTGGTTAGCTTAGCAGGTTAGCCACCTCGCGCTAACTTAACTTTAAAGACTGTCCACCGTTGTCTCTCCGTGCGACTTGTTTGAAGTTAGCTGTTCCTTTTACCCCGTTAATACTTGTCGTAGTTGTACCGTGGCTTACTTCCAGTGTGACAGTAGGTGTTCGCTAGCGCTCGCCCTTCTCCCGCTAACTGGAGCTGAAAGTCCAACCATGTGGTTTGCAGCTCCTGCAAGATCCGGGCGGCAGCAGCACGCAGACACAGTCTACATGGCTGCCCCAACGATGCCGCAGCCCAGCTTCCTGCTGGTGAGTTCTTCACGTTACTGATCCGGAACAGAACCACCTACGGTATCGGCTGTGCTCAGAAACGTGCTGTGATGTTTCTCCAGGCGAACCTTAAAGCGGACTCCACCACCAAAGCTCTCCTCCAGCGGTGCCAGGACCTGGTGAAGATCATTGACGAGTATCCTGCCAAGGTGCCTCCACGCTGTTTGGTTTGGAGCTGCTGTTTGCCACTCCCACAGGGCTGCTGGAGGATGATTGACAGCATGCGGCGGTCTTCCTGCTTGACCTCCTGCTGCTTCTGCTCACCTGTGTCTTGCGGGTCTCACCTGGCTTCAGTTGTACTGTTCTGTTCTTTCTTTTAGGATGCAGAGCGATGTGTTCTGGCTTTAGGGACTCCTGCTCATGATCAGCTGGATGCTTCAGCTTTCTGTCGCTGCTGTTTGTGTTTTACCTCATTGTCAGTGAGGGGTGGAGCAGCACGTCAGCTGTCATCCTTTGGGTTTGGCCTTCGTGCTCTGCAGCCCCTGCAGACACCGCAGCATTGTGACGTGCTGGTGTGCTCCTGTGTGCAGGAGCTGCACTTGATCTTTCCCTGGCTGGTGGAAAGTGTGTTTGGCAGTCTGGATGGTGTCATCATGGGTTGGAGTTTGCGCCTTCTTCACTCACGATGCAGCGAGTACAACATTGTCTTGGACTTCCTGAACCCCAGGTACCTTACCTGCAGCAAAAGTAAAGTGCTGCCATTGTGGTTCCAGCCAGAACCAGACTGTTTCCGGCCTTTCTCTCTGTCTTTAGTGGCCCAATGATGAAGCTGGTGTATAAACTTCAAGCTGAAGATTACAAATATGAAATTCCTGTCATCTATCTGCCGGTATGATTCTTTTGTCTTTTCTTGTAGGTTATTCTACTTAAGTTTCAATGTTTTTTTTAGTTATCTTCTTTTTGGTTTGTTGTTGAGGGTCCCGTGAGAGCCTGCATTCAGGAGGGAGTTCTCCCAGACTGCCCGCTGTTCCACAACAGTCTGCAGTTTCCTCCGTCTGGCATCTTAACCCCCAACATCGCACTGAGTATCCTTCACAAAGCAACACCTTTTTATTTAGAAAGAGAAAACTTAACCAGTTGAACTGTCTTTACAATGTCTTGCAAAAGTATTCATACCCATGAACTTCTCCACATTTTCTAACATTATGACCACAAACATAAATATATTTGACTGGAATTTGATGTGAAAGACCAACACAAAGTGGCACACACTTGTGAAGTGGAAAGAAAATTATACAAGAGTTCAAAATTTTTTTTTTCAACTAAAAAACTGAAAAGTGCAGTGTGCAAAAGTATTCAGCCCCCTTTTCTCTGAGTGCATCCGTTTGTCTTCAGAAGTTCCTTGATGATTGGTGACTGATCAAATGTTGACTTCATGACTTCATAGAGTCCACATGTGTGTCATTGAATCTCAGTATACAAATCCAGCTGTTTTGTGACAGTCTCTGTGGTTTGTCAATAGAATATTGGGGAGAAAACAGCATCATAAAGTGTAAGGAACACACCAGACAGGTCAGGGAGAAAGTTGTGGAGAAATTGAAAGCAGGGTTAGTCTAGAAAAAGATTTCCCAAACTTTGAACATCCCATGAACCACTGTTCAGTCCATCATCCACAAATGGAAAGAGTTTGACACAACTGCAAACCTACCTAGACACGGTCGTCCACCTAAACTAACTGACCAAACAAGGAGAGCACTGATCAGAGATGCAGCCAGGAGGCCCATGGTGACTCTGGATGAACTGCAGAGATCTACAGCTCAGGTGGAGGCAATGTTCCCTCTAATTTTTCATGTGTCTGAGCAGACATTCAAGCTCCATGAGCACACTGAGGAACACTGTGAGCAACATCAGATGTGTACGCTGTGGCCACACACCAGTATCAAGCCTGTTCAAAACCTTGGATTATAGCAAGTAACATTGCTTATTAAAAGAATAAAATTACAGCAGCAATTTTCATTAGTTTACTTTTAAAATAATTGATTTGGCCCACTGAAAATGAAAAAGAACAACAATCTCGTTGTTCATGAGATGTGTACTATGTTATATGTGAAAGTCCTGCTTTAACCATAGGAAGAGTCCTGCTTTGGACTGGTAGACTCACATACTTTGCCATGTGATCGTGAATTGGTTTAACATTTTGATAGCAAGTAAAACATTGTCAGTGAGAACTTTAACTTGCTCTGGGTCAGATTTTGTTTTGTGTGACAGCTCGTTCTTTTTCTCTGGTCTTTTGCGCTCTCCCGCAATAATGTAATGATCCCCTGTCCCATCTTGAGTCTTCGCACAATTCCTACAGCTTTCAAATGATATTTCTGATGAATGTGACGCTTAAGGTAGTCCAACTTCCATTCAGTCCACATTTTTCCCTCCGAAAACTCACTTGTTACTTTGGCTTCGCTGCATGTTTTGCAGAATAGACCTTTCTCACTCGAAAAGGAAAAAATCTCACTCAGTTTCACCGCTTGTTCTTCTATTTGCACATACTCCGACAGCCATTCCACCTTAAAAGAACCGCATTTCTTTTTTACTTTGGCTTGATGAGTGAATGTGTCGCTGCCTGTCCTTTTCGCCATGGGGTTAGCATTTGCGTCTCCTAACTCTGCCGTTCTGTTGCTTGCTAACTAACCTGCACAGAGCGTATGGGCAGAGCACATAAGCAAACACTGTCAATGCTATGATTGGCTGCGTAGCGTAAGTGCACTGTGTCGAATTATTGGCTGGATTACGTTGCAAAATGATACAGAAAACAGTATATTTGGCCTAATTAACTAGATTATATCAGTTCAAATTTTAGATATTAATTAAAACGTTTCTGTTGAATTTTATTTTGTGCGCTGCATAGATTTTCTTGTGTGCTGAGTATGTGCGATCAGTGCGCGATTGCGCAAGCGCACAGCTTAGTGGGAACATTGGGTGGAGGAATCTGTCCATAGAACAACCATCAGTCGTGCACTGCACACATCTGGACTTTATGGAAGAGTGGCAAGAAGAAAGAAAACCACAAGAAGTCCCGTTTGCAGTTTGCCATAAACCATGAGAGTGAGCCAGCAAACATGTGGAAGAAGGTGTTCTGGTCACAAGAGACCAAAATTGAACTTTTTGGTCTAAATGCAAAGCGCTATGTGTGGAGGAAATCTAATACTGCACATCACTCTGAACACACCATACCCACTGTCAAACATAGTGGTGGCAGCATCATGCTCTGGGGCTGCTTCTCTTCAGCAGGGACAGGGAATCTGGTTAGAGTTGATGGGAAGATGGATGGAGCCAAATCCAGAGCAATATTGGAGGAAAACCTGTTGAAGTCTGAACAACACTTGAGATTGGGGCGGAGCTTCACTTTCCAACAGGAAAACCACCCTAAACATAAAGCCAAAGCTACAATGGAATGGTCAAAATGAAACGGATTCATGTGTTGGAATGGTCCAAAGTCCAGACCTAAATCCAATCCAGAATCTGTGGAGAGATCTGAAAACTGCTGTTTACAAACGCTCTCATCTAATCTGACTCAGCTTGAATTGTTTTCAGTCTGTAGATGTGTAAAGCTGGTAGAGACAAACCCCAAAAGACTTGCAGCTGGAATTACAGCAAAAGGGGGTTCCACAAAGTATTGACTCGGGGGAGGGGGTTTGAATACTTTTGCACACTGCACTTTTCAGTTTTTTATTTGTAAAAAAAAAAAAAAATTGAACTCTTGTATAATTTTCTTTCCACTTCTCAAGTGTGTGCCACTTTGTGTTGGTCTTTCACATCAAATATATTTATGTTTGTGGTCATAATGTGAGAAAATGTGGAGAAGTTCAAAGGGTTTGAATACTTCTGCAAGACACTATGGCTTTTTATAAAAATATTATAAAAATATTGTTCAGTCAAGAATAAATAAAGAAAAGCTTCATCAACCCAAGAAAAATGTTCCTGAACACTCTTCAGATCCATTTGAGTTCTTCATGTTTAATTTTGCTTACTGTCTCATCACACCAAAGGTGGGTTCCCTGCTCCAATTATTCAGTAAATATGTTTCAAGGTACTGACTGCTGGTTGTAAAGCAGAACGGTGGAGGATGTGTGCGTCTTTTGAGCTGAGGTGTTGTAGCAGAATGCTCATTTCTAACCAATTTGGTTTTGTTTATGATTTCAGAATTTCCCTCAAGGCCATCAAGGAAGCAGCACGGACAGCGCCTACTTTGTGTTGGTGGACATGTACCTTAAGTATTTCCTCCCTGGTGAAGGAAGCGTGCCCCCTTCTGACACCAGAGGCTCTGTCACAGCTCCCACTCCACGGTATTTATGCTGAAATTGCTAACTCTGAAGAACACAAATAGTTATTCTGACCAGTAGAATGACTGAGTAACAGCTTTTCATTTCTCTATAGAAGTCTATAGGTTTTTGGCTTCTTGGAGCCAAACCGGTACAGTGGGGCAAAACAGTTTTTAGTCAGCCACCAGTTGTGCAAATTCTTCCACTTAAAAAGTCGATAGAGGCCTGTAACTTTCATCATAGGTATATTCAACTATGAGACAAAATGAGGGAAAAAAATCC
This sequence comes from Adrianichthys oophorus, assembly GCA_036245035.1. Lineage (NCBI taxonomy): Eukaryota > Metazoa > Chordata > Actinopteri > Beloniformes > Adrianichthyidae > Adrianichthys > Adrianichthys oophorus. The sequence goes on from BSAI01000148.1 coordinate 135,541, forward strand.
AGAAAAGCAGATTGTCTGATTTTTAAAGACTTTATTTGCAAATTATGGTTGGGTATGGTTAAAGTGAGCTAAATGAAAAGCAGAAAGTTGTTACATTTCGTTTTTTTTTCTGCTTGAGAAAGCTGCTCTGATGCACACGGAAATTTTTGCATTCATTTGTAATTAAATGTCTTCAGCCAGTAAGTTGATGAGTGACCTTAAGCAATCACCATCTGTTGTATCTGTCTTTATAAACTTCTTTTAAATGCTAGTAATAGAATTTTCATTTTGCATACGTTTTTCAGACCTTCCAGTGTGTCTTTTGCTGGTTACGGCGTTCACAGCCCAAGTCTGCTGAAGCATCACATTTTCCATCAGCCCTCAGTGAATGCAGATCCTGCTGCCCAGGAGATTTGGAGGTCAGAGACTCTGTTGCAGGTAGGACTCTATTTAGGTGGCAGACACTTGGAGCTTCATCTGTCCTGCAGCTGTCCGGCTAACCATAACATTTTTTTAGCTAAAGACATGCTTTCTTCTAGGTTGATTTTGAGTTTGATAATGTCATTTTTTGAGTTCATCATCGCAAACTAAAACAGAGAATTGTTGATGAGAGCTTGTTTATTGACATGCATTCTGCCCTTTTTCGACTCATCAGAAGCCATGTTGCCGTGCCAACTTGGCACCTCAGGCGTCAGACCTCATGTCTGATTAACTTGTTGGCTGTGTTAGATTTACATCCAGTAACAGTGTTCCGATTTAAACGTCCTTCTTAACAAAGTTAATTAACACTGTTACATTTAACTGTTAAACACAAAATAAGACTTCAATTTGACAGTTCTTTAACATCCACCAATGGGTTCTTCTGAACATTACTTCTCTTGCTCCTTTCTGCTGGACAACTTAGCAAAGTTTCCTCTCCAAAGCTGAGCCACATTTGGTTTGAGGGAGGAAGCAGCAGAGACCCTCAGTATGACTTGAAGGTGATTGTCAGTACGTCTGGACCTGTACTTGGACTTATTGAAGTTCAAGGTGGAGAAGAGCTTTTTGCACAAAGATGTGCTCCCATTTTGAATCTGTGCTGAAGGTGCTTTTTTAAAGTTTGCTCTTTAAATGGCCAAATCAGTGAGGGAGAAGCAAAAAATCATGAACCATTTTTTGATTTTGTCTTTCTTAGAACTTTTCAAACATGTTAACTCTGGTTACAAGTTATTTGTGCTTTGCAGCATTCACACAGTAGTGATTCTCCTACTTTCTTCCGTATGTTTTTTGGCACATAAAAACTCCTTCATATTTTCTCAGCAGTCTTGGTTTCAAAATGATCAGCTCGTTAAGGACATTACTGCTTGTACATTTGGTTTTCGTAAATTTTTAAGATTTTACGCAGTTTATGCAATTTTTTAAAAATATATTTTTTTATATATTTTTTAGCCCTATTGAAAATGAATGGGACATTTTTCAAATCCTTGAAAAAACTTTGTGCAATTTTTTAAAACTTTTGCAATATTGGTATCAAAATATTTAGGACATTCATGCTTGTACTTTTGGTATTCATACCTTTCTACCATCTTCTGGGGTTTTTTGGGCTAATTCTAAGTTAAACTAGTTAAGCTAAGTTAAGCTAGTATTTTAGCAACATGCTAACTTTTTTCACTGAATTGGCATATACTGTATTTTTGCAACCAAATGGTGCACCGTATTAAAAGGCGCATTCTCAGTTATGAGTGATATTTCTGTATTTAACACCGACTTATTGGGTGCATGCGTTGTAAAACATGCCAGTACGCTAGATTGAAACATTTATTCTGGCGTATGTTTTTAAAAAGGCAGCAGAAGCAAAACTCAGTTCGGTTGTACTTTATTGAAGTTTTTAGCAATGTACTTAAATTTTTTTTTTTTATCAATCCTCATCCACAAACCCATCAAACTCCTCATCTTTTGTATCCAACATAAACAGCTGTGCGACTCCTCAGATATGATGCTGGCTTTTGTGAAAGCTCGTACAACTGTACAAGAGGACGCGTTAGCCCAAGCATCTGCAGTCCAGTCACAAATTGTAGCATATCTCACTCGGCGCTGCCTCCCCAGTCTTTGTTCTCGCCATCTGTCATCCATTGCTCCCACGCCATTTGCAACTTTACCTTGAAAGCCCCGTTTACACCGGTTGCAGTTCCTTCGTCAACCAGAATAATCACAAGATTAGAGTGCATTTGCCGCACTTGGTTTTTCACTGCGGCTGTGAGATGGGCGTGCAGGGAGTCACAACAGGGACGGTGACGAGTGGGGAAAAACCGCCTGGTCTCTTTACTCAGCCACTCTTTAAATTTTCTCCTTGTCCATCCAGCCCTTTTGATTGTCCTTAACAATGATTCCGGCTGGAAACTTCTCTTTAGGCACCGTCTTCCTCTTAAAAATCACCAAAGGTGGCAGTTTCTGTCCATTACCATGGCAGCCGGTCTGCGTATGTACCCCCACCATGCTGGTCCCCTTCTTCTCGAAAGTGTTATTCACTGGAATGTCAAAAGTGAGCAGCACCTCATCCATGTTGGTGATGTGGCTGGGCAGGATGAGTTTGTCGGCAATCTTTTTTTCTGCAGTAGGAGCAAAAGATGGCCAGCTTTTCAGTGTAATCCACTGGAAGTTGCTGCGCCACTGGTCCTAGTTTGGATGGAAAGATGACACTGTTTCCTAAAACGAATGCACCATGACACCCCTCCTTGAAAATGTTAAATTTTATTTCTTCTGCAAGCGTGATTGCTCGAAGTCAAATGGTGACTGTAGAGACGTTTTTTGCTTCTGATCTTTGATCCATAGCTCGAGTTGGTCGAGCTGCAGTCAAAGCTGCACTCTACAAGTTGAAGTTGAACCCCAACTTGGCATCGCTGCTGGAGGTGTGCTGCCGGTCTGCTCTTTGTATGACTGAGTGGGAATGGGGGGACTTTAAATCCCACAAGATTGTGTACAAGAGAACTGAACTCCTGGCTCTGAAGAAAAGCAAAGTTGGAATAAGACATGTCATTTCCAAAGAGTTGAGAAGGATATACAGAGGGACCCGTGCCAGCGCAAAGATGAGAGCAAAGGCCCTTGCCAAAAAGGAACGCAGCCGGAGATACAAGCCACCAGTTCCCTCAACAAACAGCTGCTGATACGGCACTTGCAATTTAAACGGCAAGGCAGACAAACTTGGATGTATCAATATGTGTCTTGGTTTGATTTAGCAGCACTGACTGCAATAGTCTGTTTATTTTTAGTTTTGGAAATTCAATGAAAGGTTTTGGAAAAGCATTTTCAAAACACAATTTTCATTGTAGTGGGTCTATCAGTAGTGTCATGCAACAAGCTGTTTCTGCTTGAGAAACAGTTCAGTGTTCTGAAAGGGAAAATTTCCACTCACAATTCAGAGGTGAATTTCTGATCAACTCCTGCCACTCTGCAGAAATATTGAAACAGAATAATTTTTATTGCCATGGTTGGTGAGTGACCTACACCAACTAGGAATTTTTTGCAGTGATTGGTCCTCGGAAAAGGCAGAAAAAATAATTAAACATAACTAGAGTGAATGGTCAGACAACATAAATACAATTCAATAAAAAAAGATAGTTGACTTAATTATTTACATCTGAAGTTATTTTTATACCAGAGGGGAAAAAGCTGTTGTTATGGCAGGAGGGCCTGGTCTGGATAGACTGGAGTCTTCTGCCCAAGGGGAGAGGGATCAGTAGTTTGTGTCCTGGGTGAGAAGTGTCGCTTTAATTCAAGCTGGTCCTGCAGAGGTGAGAGCTGCAGCCAGCCACCTTCTCTGCAGAGCGTAAGATGCTCTCTAGTCTCTGTCCCTGGTATGCTCCAGTGTTGAAGGAGGTGAGGATGGACTCGATGGCTGTGTACTGCGTCAACGCTTGGTGGGCAGGGTTAGCTTCCTCAGCTGTGGCAGGAAAAATATCTTCTGCTGGGCCTTTTTGATGAGGGGAGCTGATGGTTATCCCTCACTTGAAATGCCGAGTGATGGTGGCTCCCAGGAGGCAGAGTGAGTCCACAGTGAAGATGGGGAATCCTGTTAGGGTTAGGGATGACGTGGGGGATGAGACTTTCCTGAAGTCCACAGTCATCTTCTGGGCGTTCAACTCCAGGTTATTGCGGATGCACCAGGACACCTGCCTATCCACCTCCCTCCTGAAAGCAGACATCACAGTCTGATATGAGCCTGATGAGGGTGGTGTTGTCCACAAACTTGATAAGTTTGACGGACACTTTTCCTTTATGTCCTTGAAAATGACTCTGGCTTTTTGATTTTGGTTAAAAATGCCATAATCATAATTAAGACCACTGGGAACACTTTGAAAAAGATCAGAAGATGATTGCTGTGGGACTTTAAGAGTGGCTGTTTATCATTTTTTGTGTAGCAGTAAGTAGAAAGTCAAAATTCCACTTTGGAATTTACCAAAAAGGTCAAAGTATTTCAGCTAATCAAGCAAAGGTTCATTTAGTCTCATTAAGAACTGGATCATCTTATTGTTTATCACTGTGATTCATGAACCACTGAATTTATTAATTTATTTCCTCCACTCATTAGCTGTTTTAGTGGCTGTCAGGAGTGTAAAAACAGTGAAACAGGCAGATAAACAGTCAGGCATGCTGATGCGCCTGCAGCCGTCATGGTCAAAGTACAAGTGTAACTTATCTGCAGTAATGTTGACATCTGCCAATCTCTCCAAAAGTGCATTTTTATGTGAAGTATCTTTTCAAACCCATGGTGTCCACTCCCACACATTTCATTCAACAGCAAAGCTCTCAACACTTTGATGAAGTAAGATAAACTACTGATGTTTGGTTCTCCTCAGATGTTTGTTGAGGTCTGGCTCCACCATTACTCGCTTGAGATGTACCAGAAGCTGCAGTCTCCCCAGGTAAAGGTAAGACAGTAAACTCCTGCCCCCATCTTCAGTATTGCAGCATCACACGGCTGGCCGCTGATTGGCTGAACACATCCCTTCCCTCGCCCAAACCCAGCAGGCCCCATTAGGAAAACATTTCTGGCAAAACATGCTGTTCTTGTGCTACCATGACAACAGATGACCCCCAGTTTCTACTCTAAACTTTGGATTGGTCAGATTCCTGGGCAAAGTCTGCTCTCAGCAGACGAGAATGACGTAATTTAGAAAACCTGATCTCGTGTGTTCACACTGCATGCAGCTGCATGTTTGCCACAGCTGCTGCTCGAGATGCATCTTTTGTTCTGTGGAACACCCCGCAGGAACCATTGTTCCTCCTGAACACTTCAGGCTCCTGAGTTTTGCTTGTAGTGTACACATTAAGGCTGCAGAGTTTGTCATGCTCCTTTCGGTGGTGCTTCTGCTTCTTTTTGCATGTTTTGCATGTTGCATGAGCTCGTCAGTCGGGTCTGTTGTTGCTAGTTTTCCCCTTTGTGGTTGCATGAGTAAAGTTGAGAGTAGTAGTACCCGAGCTTGTTAATACTGCAGGGTATGGACCACAGACAAGATGCTGGTCCTCTGGCGTCATGGCTTCCTCACTCACCATCAGTTTCTTCTGTGCTGCTGATGCCACTTTTTAAGTAATTAAAATTTTTTTATTTAACCAGGAAGTCCCATTGAGATTAAAAAACCTCTTTTACAAGGGAGTCCAAGGCAACAAAATGACAATTATTAATTAGTCATACAATTAAACAACAGTTCATTTAAAAACATTTATGAACAAAAGAATCTTTTTGTCTTTTTAACAAAGTTGAAAACCATTTAGTTCAGTGTGTTGAGCCGTTTGCAATGTTGGGGCTGAAAGAAGAGTGTTCCTCTTGAAAACAAAGTCAAACATTTGAAGCTTAAAACGCTGATAGGGTAAATCTGAATTGATTCCAGTTTTGCTTTCCCTTCCTTAAAGGATTGTTATTATGTTCTTCATCTTGTTGCTATGAAATATAATTTGTCATTTCACTGCTTGCGTTTTTGCTGCTTAATGGAAACAAACGGCTCCTCCTCAAACCTTCTGTAGAGAAACATGCCTGCAGTTTGTGAATGCTGAGAGGGCTCCCTCCCGCTGACATGGATGCCTCATTTATAAAAACTGCCAATCAAAAGTTTCACAACGCTCTAATTATCCAGTTTTTTTCTCAAATCAAGGAGGTCAGGGTTTAGTGACATCTTAAAAGTATGGTTTGATTTAAGTCTGTTTCTGTGCTATGGAGGTGGAGAAAGGTCATCCTCAAAGATGTTCCAACTTTTCTTATGACTTCCAACCTTTTCTGTCTGCATCCCAGAGATTGGAACACACTTTAGAACAATGTTTTAGAGCTGAAAGAGTGAAGAGCGTCATGGAAAAAAAGCAGCAAGGAAAAAGAGATGGCTGTTATGTTTGTCAAAAGAGGAAACTTTGATCAATTTAAGGTTCAGGAATGTTTTGGTCTATACACCGTTTCCTCGCTATAACACGGTTCACCTTTAGCGTTCTGGCTCTTTTCCAAAGTTTTTTTTTTTAGTTGGTTCCTGTTTGGCTGTAGACTTTTGTCAATCAATATCCTCTGCGCCGTGCCTTTCACACAGAACACATTCAGTTTGAAAATCGACATAAATGGATGCTTGAACTTTGAGAGTTTAAACAAGAGAGAAACGCGTGAAAATGTTCATGCCTGTTTAAGGAAAGTGTAGTGAGGAGTTTTACAGCCTTAATAAGCAATCAGCAATAATTGTAAAACATCAAGTTGACTACTTTACAGATTTCACATATAATGGGTTATTTTTAAATGTGACTCCTGCAATAAACAAGAGACCACTGTACAATACCAGAATTTATTTGTTCTAATTCAGCTATTCAGTCAAACATGAAAGAACACAAATATTTTTGATAAAGCATTGGAGTCTTCTGAAACTTTTGACTGGTGGTGATGTTTAAAGAAAAACAGTTGATTGTTCAAACAAAATCAAACATCTATAGAGTTTTTTCTTTCCCTTGCTGGCATCAAACATAGGGTTGGGATCACTGCAGGTCCTATCAGTTACCATTAAAAGAACTTCCTGGTAAAGTTTGGTAGGCATCTGTCTTTTCTTTTGAACTTCCTCCAGTGTGTGGGCCGAGTGCAGTGGAGGCCTCTTCATCGGCCAGCACAGTGGAAGCATTGTGTTTGGACAGTTTTTGATTCCTGTTTGTCTCCTCTCCTGTCATCTGTTCTCCTCCTGAATCTCTGGTTGCTTTCCTGTTTGTGCTGCTTCCTTCTCTTTTGCTCTCATGTGCACCAACTTCCTGCCACCTTCTTTTCTGTTGTTTCTTCCTCACCCCCCTCCCGTCCCTGTCTCCCTGCCCCCCACCCCCGGTGGTCACGGGTGAACAGCTGGCGCTGCTGCAGTACCGCCTCAGTTTGTCCAGCATGCCGAGCCAACCCCACGTCCCACCAGGCTCTGGGACCCTCCACACCTACCAAGTACATTTACCTTTTAACTCTCCTCCGCCCCTTTGGGGCCTCCTGGAGGTAAACTTTCAGTCAGATGAGTTCATGGTCAAGGATCCTTCTCTCCTGCTCGGACGCCAGCCTGCAGCCTTTTTCACAGTGCTGTCGTGGGAAAAGTTGCATTCATGGTGACCTTGGGCCTGAGTGTGCCCAATCATATTGCATGACATGATTGTGAAAATGGGGAAAAAAGACGAGGAGACTGCACATGTGATCATACAGTATTTATGTCTCATCGTTGCTCCATACTTTAGATTTGAACACTTTAATGCTGCCATCAGTCTATGAGACAAACTCAAACTGGATCAAACTCAATGGTTGTGTTCAAATTCCATCACTATTCACTACTTACTACCATAGACTGTATAATCACTGCACGAAAGTGAGTGTGACGTCACCCATAGAAAATGCCTTACCTCTGGCTCCAGCAGAATGAAGCCAATTCAGTCGCCAATTTTCCGCTATCAGGTCGCCACCATTTGGAGCCAGTCAACAGTGATTGGTCCGAGGCAGTCTTAGTCATGTTTTTAGGAAAACTTCAGTCTCCAATCAGGAGTGCGCTTGTTTGAAGTCCACACCCCTTCCACTCAGGAGAATCTGTCAATCATTTGAGGTGGGGCTAGTGGGCACCACATGCTTTTACTGATTCATCTGATTGGTCAGTTTATAACTTGAATAACTTGTGATAAAGAAAAAGTAATATTGTGAAAAAAATAGGATTATCTAGAAGATGTTAAAGAAATGCCTCGGAGCAAGAATGGTTTATGTGACAAATAGAATGACTGAGTAACAGCTGTCTTTTCCTCAATAGAAGTCGGTGGGATTTTGGCTTCTTCCAACCAGCAGGTACTTCCTGTTTGGAAACTCGCGAGGGGGAGGAGTCATGCTGTTCAGTCTTCATACAGTCTATGCTTACTGCACTAAATGGGGTATTCTCCATTTTGGAATCCACAATTCCTAAAATCCAGTGCCTTGGAAATTTCCCACTTCCCAAAGTCTCATGAGCATGGATGCTCTGTAGATTGAACATAAACCATAAAACCACAATGGTTGACATAATCTTTAGCTTTAAAAAAAAGGTAATGAGCATGCGTCAGGATTGTATTATAATCCAAAGCACTTTATAGTCCTTTAGTGGTTAGGGAGTAGTGAGGGAATAGGACATATTTATTTGTGTCCTGTACCACTGCTGGTGTCTCATGTGTTTGATCACACAGGCAACAGACTCACAATTATCTTAACTCTTTAAAACACTGAATTTATAAAGGGTTTGTGAGATGCATCTTTGAAATCACCCTAAATGCTGAAACTCAACCTCATAATCTGGTCGCTGAGATTTTTGCCATCCCATCCGGCTCATCATGCTGCACCAGAATATTGCTCTGCTATGGAACAGCTGCTTCACAGCACAGATGTGTAAGTGACCAGCACTATGAAAAAGGCTTTGAACATACTGGAACAACTCTAACCCCCTGAGTACTGATGTTCTGTGAAACATCAGATTTGTGTGTGAGTGATGAATAGTCACATCAATATTCAGCCTTCCTGAGAAGAGGGCCATGGAGACAGGCTGAACTTTGAGTGGAAGCGGCAAAGCTCCCAGTGGCTGGCTGTGCTTCAGGTAGAGAAGTATCCTTGACAACAGATGCAACCCTGGAATGAAGCTTTGGAAAACGAATCCATGCAGACCTGGTTGTGGCTCTGCGGTGTGTTTGGAAGCATGTCTAACAGTAGTGTTTGGCTTTGCTGCGTAACTGCTGCTTCCTGTCAAACTCAAAGAGCTACAGCTCAGCTGCTTTCATACTGAAGAAGGGTGATTGTCATGGAACCCTTCCAGCTTTAATTTATGTGCCAAAACACAAAGATGGAATTTTGCATCCCACTGCTCAGAAACATGACAAGTCGGCTTTGGCATGAAGGCAAAACTCCAGTTTAACACACAGCTCCCACGCTTGAGTTTATGACTAGATAGTTGTATTCTAAACAGATTTTTATATTTTCAGAAGTTCGAGTTTCAGTTAAATAGATGAACTTGTAAAAATAATGGAAAAAAGTTTTTCTTGATCAGTGTTGGAATGTTTACTTGAGTTAAGCACCAGGTAAACAACATAACAGTAAGTTTTGTGACAATTACTGATTTAATGTGACTACAAAGTAGAGTACATCCATGAAACCACAGCCTAAAGACCATCCTGAGCTAAGATTTTTGTTGACAGGAAGAAAACTGTTTCAAGAAACTTAAACTCTGGCGTACATGGAAGGAACAAAGTGGAAAATGTTCAAAGCCAAGAGCAGAATAAGTGGAGCTCAGTGTCACCCACACTGACCTTATCTCATAGCTTTGAGTCGAGCCTTGAACTTGAAAGTGTTTGCCTTCTGTGAGGGATAGAGCGGACAAAGAGGACATCAGAAACAGAATTAACCCGGGCAATAAACTTAACTTTAACTCCACCAACTGAACAGAAATGAACTGACCTAACCTAAGACACGACAAGGGAACATATATCGTGGGTGATCAGACCACTTGACTAACATGAGGGAAACTAAGGAGCTTTTAGCAAAGACTACAGACAAGACTTGGAACCAAGCTTGGTCTTTTAGTGGAAAAGAGGGAACAAAAAAGAACATTAGAATAACAAAATAAATGGCAACTAACAGAAGCAAAGACAAGAAACATGGAATAAGTCCATAGATTCTCCCCTTGGAGGCTTTTGGAGATGGTGCCTGGCTGGAGCATTTTAAGGCCATGATGGCATTACTTCCTCCTTTAGCATAGCACAGCTCCAGGAGCAGACCCCCAACCACACCCGCAGCAACCAGCATCACCCTCAGCACTGGTAGCTCAAAACAGGTGAGATTAATTAAACGAACCAAAATGAGTAAACCAAACAAAATACATGTGTGTGTTTGTGCTACAAATACACACTGAATACATGTATTTTTAACTTAAGAAATGTGTGTGTTCATTTAAGAAACAGTCTGAAATTGAAGACATTTTAAATAGGAGAAAAGAAGTGTGCAGGGGATGGGGGTTTACCACCATTTTGTTGTGGGTGTGGCGGGGTATGCTGCCAATCATGTTTGACCTCAGGAAGCTGTTGATGTGGAGGTGCTGTAGTTAAACACAATACCACACCATCACCAGCCACGTCCTGTTGACACATGGAGCCCACTTATCTGAAAGACATTATCCACAAGTCCTGGGTTTTTTTCTAAGCCGAGATGAAAGACACAAACATAATCTTTTTCCGGTTGTTAGATGACCACATGGGAGGCCTGTGTGGTCCTTTTCTCATGAAGGTGATCTTGTTGGGCTCGAAATGAAATATACGGCTACCAGAGTAGCCTGGGGTAGTTCCTGAGGTGACTGGAGAGCGTGGGACCTTTGTGTTCGGGGGGCTCAGAGCCTTTGGCTGCTTCTGGTCTGGGATGCGCTGAGGCTGGCTGTTTTCTGACGTTGGGAGCTGCACAGTCTGTTCTGGTGCTGGTGTGGACTGCTGTGTGACCGCCTGCATTTTCAGGAGCCCTTCAGTCCGTCAGAGGAGCTCGTTTTGGTGGTGCGTCTGCTGGTCAAGCATCTGCATGCCTTCTCCAACAGCCTGAAGCCTGAGCAGGTGTCACCCTCAGCCCACTCACACACTCACACCAGCCCACTGGAAGAGTTCAAGAGGTCAGATTCTAACCTTCCTTGTTTAGGAGAGGTGCTTTCTTTGCAGTTTGTCCAGATGTTGATCTGTGCTTCTGCAGAGTGGTGGTGCAGCGGTTTGTGCAGCAGAAGCTCTATCTGTTCCTGCAGCATTGCTTTGGTCATTGGCCTCTGGATGCGTCCTTCAGAGCGGTACGTTTTCACAGGTGCTTTCTAACACAGACTCATGGTTTCACCACACTGCCTCAGCTATTATCCTGTCCGGTTTAGGTGTTGGAAACCTGGCTCAGCTTCATCCAGCCATGGAGATACACTGGGGAGAAGGGCAACCCTCAGCCCAACCAAAACCAAACCATTTCTGACAAATGGTGAGACCAATCCTTCTTATTTCCAGCTGAGTTAAAGACACCAGAAAATGTTTGGGAGAAAGTGGCACTTCTCATGAGATGATGAGCCTGATATACACTTCTTCTCTGCAGGGAGCTGTTTGTTCAGGAGAACCTCCTCATGTACACTAGGCTCTTCCAGGGGTTCCTGAACAGAGCCATCAGGATGGACTTGGTTAATGCCAAAAATGCTTTCATGGTGTTCAGAGTGACCAAAGTGTTCTCCCAGCCCAACCTGTCAGAGATGATCCAGAGAGGTGAAACCTGTTTCATGGTCCTGTGTGCAGATCAGATCAGTCTTCCTTTAAGGACAGTGCTCTTCTCTAAAGCTGCATTCACACCAAGTGTGATTTGCACATCAAATTCACTGCCACAATGTGTTCGTAAGCTTGACGCCACAGATGCTTGTGGGAGGAGCTACCGCCAAATGTTTTTAGACTGATCGCTACATGGAGCAGTGGCTGTACTTATCTCATTTCCAATACATGGAGATCAGGATTATATGTTTTTAAAAGTTTTACAAAAACTTCAGTAATGACATCTAATGTCTGGGTTCATGAGATCGTTTAGAGATATTTTTATTACGGTGAGCTTCACTTCTACTGCAGGAGCTGGGTCTGAATAACGGCCGCTTTCTGACACTATTTCCATCTCTCTGTGACCCAGTTTGAAGCCCGACGATCAAATCGCGGTGCAGGACCTCAGGTCACATCTGTACATTAACTCAACATTGAAACTCGACGCCCCTGACACACAAATCTGTTTGGTGTAAATGCAACTTATAGCAAGTCAATCAAGACGACACTGAAGAGACCAGGCACAGCACTTCTTTCTGCGGCTTGTTTGTAATACACTGATGGTTCTGAAATGGTTCTACAGTGGAGCAGCTGTTTTTGGAGCCAGAGCATGTGCTCCACCACCGACAGCCCCGTGGCTACTTGATGCCCAACCACGGAGGCAGCTACTTGTCGTCTCGGCAACGGGTGGTGACAGACATGGTGTTTAAAGTGAAAAGCCACGTCTATGCACTGGAAGGACAGGACTGTCATTACACACAAATGTTCGGCACTGAGATCAAAGGCGCTGTAAGTTGGCCAGAGCTTTCGCCAAGATGTGACTTGTTTACCCCCAAATGTTTGATTCCAGTAGAACGGTTTTACAGTGGGTACAAAAAGTATTCAGCCCGTTCAAATGTTTCCTCTTTGTATGGTTGCAGTCATTTGCTAAAATCAGGGAAGTTCGTTCAATCATGTACACTGAGTGAAGCATTGTGACAGACAAAAACAGAGAAGCAGAAATGTCTGCAAATGTACAAAAGAAGAAAAACTGAAAACTCCTCGATCATAAGTATTCAGAACCTTGGCTCAGTACTGAGTAGAACCATCCTTTTGAGCCGGTACAGGCCTGAGCCTCCTTAGAAATGATGCAACAAGTTAGTCACGCCTGGATTTGGTAGAGGGACCTGACTGCAGAGAAGATGGTGCCTGATATTGTCTGGAAGTGGAAATATTACAACTTACCCTAACCCAAGCATGTTCCAAAATGGAAGAAAAGCCTTTAATTAGCTTCAAAATGAAAAACTGGAACTGTTGGGGTTGCATTTTTTTATTTTAGTTGTATTTCCGTTTCCAGGATGAGGACTTCAGGATCTGGACGTTGATGTCAAATCCTAGTGGGATTTGGAGATCCTCTGCTGTTCTTCCTTGCAGATTCTTTCCAGATCCATCAGGTTGGATGGCGAGCGTTGGTGCACAGCCATTTTCAGGTCTCTCCAGACATGCTCAGTTTGGTTTAGGTCAGGACTGGCTATACTAGTCCAGAACAGTTAGAATTGTTCTGAAGCCACTCCTTTGTAATTTTAGTGGAGTGCTTTGGGTCATTGTCTTGTTGGAACTCAAACCTTCACTCTGAGAACCTGTGCACTCTGGAGGAGGTTTTCTTCCAACATATCCCTGTACTTAACTACACTCATCCTTTTCTAAATTGCAGCCAGTCGTTTTGTCCCTGCTGTTGAAAAACACCTCCAAAGCATGATTCTGCCACCACCATGTTTCACTGTTGGACAGTTCATTCAATCTCGTGATTCTCATTGGTGTGACAATCGCAGGTTCACTATAGACCAGTGTGTGGCTTTCCTAAGCAAGTCTAATCTGTCTAATTAAACACAGCTGGACTCCAATGAAGAAGGAGGATCAGTTGAAACGGACAGCTTTGGGTTCAATATGAAACTCACAACAAGGGCTCTGAATACTTATTTGCAGACATTTTTACTCTGTCTTTTTCTGTAAAGATGCTTCATTCCGTGTACATGAATGAGACGTAGAATGAGCATTCCTGATTTTAACAAATGACTGCAATGATGGAAAACGTAAAACATTTAAAGGAATACTGTTCACTGTGGGACAGAAAGTAATGTTGTTACTCAGTGTGGAGGTTTTTTGTCTGCAGGTCATGAAGTTGATCCAGATCATTGCTCAAGCTCGACAGACGGCCAAGAGAATATCTGATCAATCCACGGAAATGGCGACCAGCAGCTCTTTCCTGTCCTGGTTTGGGATTAGCTCCTTTGATCCCAGCAGCACTTTTGCTGGTGCAGAGGCTGAGGACAGTGGTGAATGTCTGAAAAAAACCCACGAATCCTTGGACAAAGCCCTGGAGAACCTTTGTCAAATCTTCAAGGTCAGATTTGTTTGGGTCAGGCTTTGTTTTTAGCCTTTCTCATGTTGTGACTGTAAGGGCAGCTGTGCTCCAGAGGTAGCGTGGTTAACCTGTGTTTAAAAGGTTGCAAGTTTGAGTCCCGCTTTGTCTGCCTATGTGGCAAAGTGTTCTTGGGTGGAAATGGAAAACTGACGCACCAAAAAAACTGATAGTAAATGTTAGCACCAATGCAGTTATGACTGGAACTCAAAACATGTCTTTTGTTCTTTTAAACTATGACAATGAGCAAAAAACAGACATCTCGCCACATAAATTATAATCAAACTGCAAATTATGTTCCCAAACTTTTGAATTCTCATGAAGCAAAAAAGCCTATGAATATGTAACAAAATGCAAGACTGTTCCTCTGCAGCTCCTGTACTCGTACATGCAGTGGAGAAGAGGTTCTAAAGGACTAAATCAACTTCCATTATCTCTGCAGGCCTCCAGCCAGTGTCATTAAATATAGCCCACATCTTAGCAAGTTTTTTTAATCAACAAGAAGTGGTAACAAATGTGAAAAACAGAACTGTATTGTCACCATGCAAGTCCTTTGAGACGTTTGGGACGACCAGAACTCCTCCAAGACAGGGCCGTCCAGCCAAACTGACCAATTGTGGCAGAAGAGCTTTGGTAAGAGCGGTAAAGAAGAAGCCAAAGATCACTGTGGCTGAGCTCCAGAGATGCAGTAGATAGTCTTTGTTTTTTGTTTTTTTGTTTTTTTTTTTTTTTGGCGGGGAGTGGGTGTTTGTAAATGTCTGCTTCCCTTTGTTCATGCGGCCCTCTTGTCTTTGCTGCAGCTGAACCAGGGCCAGCTGACGCAGCTCATAACCAACATCAGTTCCTCTCAGGACGAAGCTCAGTGCAAGCAGCTGCCTGACTGCATCCAGGAGGCAGGGGGGCTCATCCTTACAGAGTTGGGAAGAAGGCAGGTGAGATCTCGCCATGACCCTGTAGCTGCTTGGGAGCTGCAGCAGAAACCCCGGCCTGACTGTGTGTGTTTTGTAGATCATAAATGGACAGCGCAGATTTGACATTCAGTACCAGGGAGACCCAGAGCTTCAGCCCATCAGGAGTTATGAGAACGCCCTGCTGGTCAGGCTGCTCTACAGACTCTCTTCTCTGCTCAATGAAAGGGTGGGTGTTTGGGGTCATGTGACTTGATGTTTGAACTGTTTGGCTCAAAGATAAAATGCAGCTGAAACTTTTGGTGGTGGGGAGGTCAGTTTATTAATCTAAGCATTTTAAAGTCGGGAGTTAAATACTTATACCATGCTATTGTTATGCCTTTCAGAGTAATATAATATATATATATATAATAATATATTGCCTTTGGCACACAGAAGAACACCTTTTTTATGAAATATGAGTAGGGCTGGCGGATAAAACAATAGCTGTTGATATCGCTATAGTACTTTTTCTCGATAGTAAAATGAGTCTATCGCAGCAAACTTTTATTTTGAAGGATCCGAAATGATCACTCACCAGTCGGGATCATTTTCTCCTCTTTGGTGAGTAAAAGTTAGAGGGTTAGTCACCACATGGAGAGTAAATGTTTGTGTACATTTAGTCATGTTTATCAGCTCTTCTTCTGGTGATTTTCTTCTGTACTCTTTTTCTCCACCGTCTGTCTGCACGCGAGGTAAACAAAACACACACAAGACACAACACCCACCCCTGCGGTCACTTCACCTGTGCAGCGATTAGTTTGGCTGATCAAACAGCAGAATATGTGGAGATTTCTAACAGGATCCAGTCAGACCTGGAGGATAAAGCTGCTTCACTTAAAGCAGCAACAGACAGATTCATAAAATGTGTTGATTTAGAGACTGCGCTGTTGTTAGCCGCTAATGCTATGATGCTAGTTTGTTAGCTGCTAGTAAGTAAGTAAGTTTTATTTATATAGCACCTTTCGCAGACAAATACTCACAAGGTGCTTCACAAGTTAAAAGGATAAAACAGAAGGTAAAAACATTAAAGACAGAAGCCACACAGGTTAAAACATCAAGAATAAAACCTCACAGGCTAAGAGACATAAAAGACAAGAACAACATTAAACAATCATAAGCCCAAATAAAAACAGATTTAGTTAAAATGCTTAACAAAATAAAAGGTCTTAAGATGGCTTTTAAAAGAGTAAATGGAGTCCAGTGAACGCAGGTAGAGTGGGAACTCATTCCAGAGTTTCGGAGCAACAACCTGGAAAGATCTGTCTCCTCTGATCCGGAGACAAGTGCGAGGGACCATGAACAGATTCTGATCCACAGACCTCAGTGCACGCATAGCTCTGTAGGGGACAATCAGATCGCCGACATATGAAGGTGCTTGACCATGGAGGGCTCTAAAAGTCAGCATTAAAATTTTATATTGGTGGCGATAAACAACCGGGAGCCAATAAATATCTTTGAGGATAGGGGAGATGTGAGCTCTTCTCTTGGTGCTGTTTTCTCTGAGTTTAGCTGCAGAGAGTTTTTACTGAGCCATTGTTTAATCTGACTCAGGCAGTTTATCAGAGAGTCCAGCTTGTGTGTCTCAGAGGGTTTAAAAGAACAATATAGCTGGATATCATCAGCAAAAAAGTGATAGGAGACATCACTAAAATTCTGGATAATCTCTCCGAGGAGAGTCATGTATAACAGAAAGAGGACAGGGCCCAGAACAGAACCCAGAGGAACACCGCACAGTGAGTCTGCAGACTTGGACATTATGTGGTTAGCCATGACGCAGAAACTCCGACCAGACAGGTAAGAGGAAAACCAGTGAAGAACTGACCCTGACAAACCAAGCAAGTCCCTCAGCCTTTTCAAAAGGATCTGATGGTCAACTGTGTCAAATGCTGATGACAGATCTAATAAAACCATAACAGTATATTTGCCAGAATCAGCAGACATCAAAATGTCACTGGACACTTTCAGCAGGGCTGTTTCTGTTGAGTGATGTTTTCGAAAACCTGACTGAAAAGTATCATAGATACTGCTTTTGTCCAAGAAATCTGATAATTGTTCAGCGACCACTTTCCCAAAGATTTTTGAAAGAAATGGAAGCTTTGAGATCGGTCTATAATTATGGAAATCAGATGGGTCCAAATTAGACTTTTTCAGTAAAGGCTCCACTGTGGCATGTTTAAATTGGTTAGGAAACTCACCAGTGGAGAGTGAAAGGTTGATCATGTCAGTGATGCCAATAACATCAAACACCTTTAAGAAGAGTTTAGAAGGAATCACATCAGATGCACAAGAAGAAGGTTTCATCTTCGTCAACAAAGCTGATATATCCTCAAGGGTGACGGGCTTAAAAGTTGACCATTTGTGTAAAGCAGGCTCCACTGCAACACAATCATTACAACAAAGAGGTGGGAGTTGGTCTTTGCGCCTCTTAGTCTTGTTTGCAAAGAACTTGAGAAATTCATTGCTGTCCGCTTTGCAGGACACAGAGGTTACTGGAGCTGCAGGACAAACAATAGAATTGATGGTGTCAAACAAAACTTTAGGACTCTTCTTATTAAGAGAGATCAGCTGGCGAAAGTAGTCAGATCTGGCTTCTTTCACCATCTTGTTACATGACGAAATGAGATCCCTAAGGTGTAGCCTGTGGACCATGAGATTGGTGGATTTCAAAAGACGCTCATTTTGACGACACTCTTTAAATTTTGAATTGTTTCATTAATCCAGGGATGCACTTTTTTCTGTGATACGTTTGCTTTGACAAGAGCCACTTGATCCAGAATTATGACACAGTGATCACTAAAACAATCAGTTTGTTCACATCGAGACATTCTTCAAAAAAATGGGGATCAAACAGAGCAGAGAATTGTTCAGTAGTGTTGGCAGTGATGATGCGCCTTCGAGACATAATGCTTGAAGAAACAGGTTCAGAAGTGACATTTAACTCAAAGAAAACACCGCTATGATCACTCATGCACATCCTCCACAGCTATGTTAGCAATGCTCAGTCCAAGAGAAGAAACTAAGTCCAGAGTGTGGCCTTTCTGATGGGTGGGGTCAGAGACATGCTGCTCAAAATTAAAAGTTTCAAAGTTAAAAATTCCATTGCAGGACAGGATGAGCGGTCATTTACGTGAAGATTAAAATCCCCAACTGTTAAAACCTTTTCCAGCTTTATAATTGAAGACAGCAAGTCACTAAAATACTGTAAAAACGGGGCAGCAGGACCAGGAGGACGACAGACCAACACACCGTAAAATGGATTTGAGGGATCAACTTTGAATGACAGAGATTCAAAAGAAGAGAAAGTTTGGGAGTTTATGTCTCTGCATGTGTAGTTGTTCTTGTAAACAACTGCCAAATCCCCACCTCGGCGAAAGGGGCTTTCCGATGACCGAACAGCTGGCGTGACAGAGTTCATTTAAAGGAATAAACTCTCCCTCTTTCTGCCAAGTCTCAGACACATGAAATCCAGGTCTTTTCTTGAAAAAAGTTCGTTCAAAGAGAAAGATTTGTTAGAGATGGAGCGGGTATTCAGCAACCCAAGCTGTATTGGATGTAGTGACGTCATGATAGGAGGGACGGCCGGGTGCACCGGGATTGGTCGTAGATACGCCGAGCGGTCACGTGATCTCCAGCAGGGAGTCCGCTGCAGTGGAAGCCGAGTGGACACCGGTGTAAACACGGAAGTGCTGGACAGTGTCATGATCCAGCGGGAAGAATGCCAACGTAGTGAAGGCTCCAAGTCAGCAGTCGGGATAGTTCGCGCAGGTGATGACAGCGGCGAGGTCAGGCCGCTGTCAGCTTCCTGAAGGGGAATTGAGCGCAGACATCTTGTGCGTTTCCCAAAACGCAGGTCCGGGCTGGTAAATCCCAATTGTAAGGCTCGTCTGCACTTTGCTTGGAGTCCAGCCCTAAGGCCTCTCTTCCTCTGCTTTCTCCTTCTCCCTGGAGGTCGAGGCAGCAACCAAACGTCCAATGAGCCCGGCGCGCAAACCAGTGGTGGAGGAAAAGTTTGTTTGTAGCCATCCCATGTCTGACAGAGAAACTCCATTTGGTCTTTGACGCCAAGAAGAAAGTCACGACCATAAGTCCGCAGAGCAGAAACATATCCATTCGTCAATCGGGCTGATATGATCACATATGTTGTCACAATAATCACAATCAGTCTACAAAGTAGGAGCGGAGCAGAGGCAATGCCAAACACAGGCGCCATCTTGCAAGTCGCCTCAATTTGTCAATGCTAGGATGCTAGCTTGTTAGCTGCTAATGCTAGGATGCTAGCTTTTTAGCTGCTAATGCTAGGATTCTAGCTTGTTAGCTGCTAATGCCATGATGCTAGCTTGTTAGCTGCTAATGCTATGGCGCTAACTAGCTGTTCTGTGTGTCCTGTGTGATTACAGACCGGTTTAAAGTCGGACAGTATTTTCACGGACCGGCCTTTAATACGCGGCAGATAAATACAAGATTAATTCATAAGAAATTAATAAAAACTGTATTTTCTAAAGAATAACAGAGTAAGAACAGAAAAAAAATCTGAAACATTAAAAAAAAGTAAGATGTCTGATGTATTTCTGTGTAAAATAGTGTTAGAATTTGGCTGATAGATTTTAGAAAATTGGGTTTTTTGTTTTTTTTTTATAAACTGGCCAACTTGGCCAATGTTTCAAAAAATAAATTTGGTCCCCTGTGTGGAGGTATTTTAATTATTTAAAATCCCACAAAACCAGTAACGTGCACTGCAAATTGTGCAGAAGGTATGTTCCTTCCAAAACTGGAAATACCGCCAACCTTTTATATCACCTGAAGCAGTGACCGTGAACATGCTCAGTCTCAGACTGAAATAAACCAGAATTCTCCAACAAAAACAACAAAGTTCAGACTTTCACAGCAGCAACAGTCAAAACTACCAGAAGAAATTTAGAGAATTTACTTTTAGTTCCTAGATTATTCACAGGATGTTGACAAAAAATGTTTGTTAATTTGAAGTTTGTTCTGTAAAACTTAAAAACATAATTTTTTGTAGAATAAATTACTCTGAAAGCAGTATCAGAGCAAGAATGGTTATTCTGACAAACATGATGACTGAGTAATGGCTGTTTATTTTTCTGTAGAAGTCTTTGGGATTTTGGCTATTTGGGACCAGCGAGTACTTCCTGTTGGGAACACCAGGGGGGCAGGATACTCGGTCCACTTCTCTCTATATATTCTTTATGGTGGGGACTCACTCGTTTTCATGGATTGGGAGGGGCCGTGCTCAGAGAGCAGGGTTTTAGAGGAATGCTCAGAGATCTGTGAATGAATCAAAATACCACTTTGGGGTTGATTTTCATGAGGAATTAACCTTTCAGGAAGGAGAGATCTTGAAATTGGGATTGAAAGATTTGACTGTGAAGCATGAACAGTCAGAAATCTTTGGCAGTTGGGCTCTGGCCTGAAACTATGGTATTGTAGGTGTTAGAGTCCCACGCCACATCTCCAAGGCACCTAATGCAAGTCCAAGGAAAAGAACAAACTACTTCGATTTCATTCCCGCAGCTATCCAATCAGCTACTAACAGCCAGCCTGCTGTCTGTGTCCCTGCACTGTCTGCAGCCTTTCCTGCTACGAGCGAAGCTAGAGCTCAATCAGTTTGTATAGCAGTTTGTATAGCACTTTTCATATGAAACATAACACAATAACACAAAGTGCTATACACTAAATAAAAAAAATTTTAAAGCAAAAAAATGCAAGCACGACCATGTAAAAATACCTCCCCCATACACACACAACACCCAACCCCTTTCACACCACCCACCCCCTTAACTGATGGAGATGAACATTGGAAAACAGGCTGAACACAGTGGTTGGAAATGCTAATGGTTGGGACCTCTTCCTCTGTGGACAGCCACACAGCCATGGTCACTTACAAAATAAATAAATATTAAATCTATTTTTAGTACTTTACTCTTGTTATTTTTTAGGTTTAGATCGCTTTCTCACAAAAGGAGGACTATTTGATCGGTATTTCGGCTCATTGTCACAGTAACATGTCAGTGTGTCACTGATCCGGCATACCTCGACTGCACCGCTAAAGGAAAGGTTTGGCACGATAGGTTTAATAAAGTATCAGTTCAGAGAGTTCTCCTCTTACCGCTTGTTTTTGTCCACATCATGAAGGAAATGTTTGTTTTGAATAACCTGCACATATAGAACATTGTGACCGGAACTTCTTCCGGAACACCCAGCAGCCAATCAGAATAGAGTATTCTCCCGGACCTTTTAAAGAGCAGAAACAGAATGTTTGTTTCTTATGGCTTCATATCAGCATCTTTGTTTTCTTGGAGTAATACTGCAGACATTAATGTCTTACAGTTCTGCTTATCTTACTGTTGATGTTTCGTGCACAGACATTACACTTCTGAGTTAACACTTTATAAATGTAAGCATTTCAGACAAATGAAAATGAAGGAAACATCTTCTCTTGGGGCTTTGTTTTTTGTTCAAAAGCTTCATATTGTCGTATAAAATTTAACTCGTAAAACATTATGATTAATCACAACCCAAATGTGTGATTAATCTGATTATGGTTTGGGGCGGCCGTGGTGCAGTGGAAAGGGCAGTCGGCCTGTGATCAAAAGATTGTAGGTTCGATTCCCGCATGACCTGCCCACGTGTCGAAGTGTCCTTGGGCAAGAGAATGAACCCCAGTGTTCAGCAGCGGAACCACCATCAGTGTGTGAAATGTGTGTATGATTGGGTGAATGGGCCCGTGATTGTGAAGCACTTTGGACCTTCAATGAAGGTAGAAAAGCGCTATAGAAGTATACACCATTTACCATAATTTTTTTTTATTAATTGACAGCACTACTTATAATACGTTTAAAAGCTCAAGAAGTTGATTTGGACAGTATAGGCCCTTTAAAGTATTTTTAAAAGGCAAATTAACAGTTATATTCAACCAAGTGCACCTTTTTCCAGGGTTTGTCCAAACTTTTGTCCAACTTTCAGATCAAACTCATTTATTTTTTTAAACCAGAGTGTTGAAGGATGCCTATTATGAGGAGTATATTGGATCCTTATCCAATCAAATCCCAGGGATGATGGAAACATCAGTGTATCAGAGGAGCACATGAACAAACAAGTAGTTTTTCTGATTTACATCTGCATCCTCATCACATACATGCAGATATGTGTATGGCATCCCACAGGAACTGAACTTATTTTTGTCAGATAAATCTGCTCCCAACATGGTTAGCTTCACAGACTGAGTTACCATGGTAACAAACATGCATGCACCAGGAGCTTTCTAGCTTTGTGAAACGGTTCACATCATTTTCACGTGAACTTGGTCAGGACTTGCACTGACCCCTGACCTTAAAAGAGGCCTGACACCAAGCATCCTGAGTTGTTTTCTGTGGGGGAGCAGAAAGCTTTTTCTAAAAGCACCAAAGTGACCGAACAGTAACAGTGTCCCCGGATTATTGAAACTCAACCATTGTGTGTTAGTGTCCTGCTCTGACCTTCACACCTGTCTTGTGTGTCTTCAGCTCAGCGGCTCCATGACTTCATTGTGCTCACGCCCCGACTTCCTTGGTCGCCTCGGCCGTCATTACCTGACAGATCCTGATGCCACCAGCAGGCTAAGACAAAGCCCAATGTCCCGGCAGGCGCTAGAGTGGTGCCGCCAACCGAGGTTGAGCCTGCGGCCGCTGGCCAGCTACAGGACGCTGCTGCTGCTGTTGGTCGTCTACATGCTGGGGGCCCTACTGTCGCTAGGCCCCCTCTCTACCACGGCGCTGCTGCTCACTGGGGGCTTCCTGTTCGGGGTGATGATGACACTCGGTAGAGACAAACTGAAAACACACTGACTGGAGCCCACGGCAAGCAGCGTGTCTGCAGCTGGTTTGGACTTTTCCAGGGCCTCGTAATTATTTAATCTGTGCTGTTTTCCCTGTGTTGGTCTGTCAGATAGAAATACCTGCTTGTTGATCAGCAGACCCACATTTTTTCTTTTAGGGTAAAATTTCAGTTAGTAAGTTACTGCAGAAAGCTTTACTTGCTGCCCTCTGCTGGAGGAGCGGTACATCTCACAGTTCAAATTTTATGATGATTTTGTAAATAAACTGTTTATTTTTTCCTCCAACCAACAAAGGCAGCCTGAAACATGTAAAATGCACTGAGGGAAGAAAATATACAGTTTTTGATTAATAAACAGTTTGCACTCGTTTGTACATTCATGTCCCAGTGCTCTTATTTATTATATTGTATTTTAAAAGAATCTGTGTGAATAACTGGTTGTTAAAAGTTAGGTCTTCCTGTGAAGTGAATTCCTAGTTTTGTAGTTACTGTATGGTTTCTAATGAAAGTAGGTCATTGAATTCACAAGGACTTAATTTATTATATCTTTAACATCTTCTGAATCCAGATATTGTCTGAAGGAGGACTTTAACCATCTAATTGTAAAACTCTTTGAAGGAGCTGTGAGCGTTATGCTTAGAAGGTATTTGACATCCCTTCTACCACCACCTCCTGGTATTGTTTCTAATAAAGCCACCAGGGGGGCTCTATGTAAGGTTTCCAGGTTTTCTGACAACAGTATTAAAGGTTTCACCACTGCTAAGGCGTTTCTCCAAACAATTGGTGCAAACTGCAAAACATGGTAGATAACCTGCAAAAGCGAGTCGCTTTATCAAACTGGATCATTTGATCTTCAAAAGCAAGTAACCACCATTGAAAGAGTCAATGTCATCAAAGGACAAAGGATGACTCTTTAAACAATCAGGTCAAAAGGTCTGAACATGTTTTCATTGAGACAGGTAACTGGTAGTGCTTCCCAATGTCGTGTACAGTGAAGACAGCCTTATTTACCATGCAAGGTATTTAGAAAATTAAATACAAATCCAGACTTCATACTGTTTGTTTGCAACTGTTCACAGCGTTGTGAACTTGGAAAAAAATCTTTCCCTTCTGTCTGGCCACATTTTCCTCTACATCACAGCAAATGTCAGCTCTGTCCATGCACTGAGGAAAGTATCTTCTTGAGTGCTGAATCCTTCTTCTGCAGGACTCTGCTTCCATGTCATCACAAGCTGCATCCATGGCTGCCAACAGGGTCTTTTGGGTATTGTATTTAGGAAAGAAGAGTTGGGACAAAGATACTCCACAAGCATCCTGTCATGTGCCGCAAACCATTGCCCAACCACAGTAGAGATTATGTCCCTATAAAGAGCTTCTAAAAAAGCCAACAAGACGGGAAATATGAGTGTGGACGCTGTTTTCTGAGATTGCTGCGCACACTATAATGCACTCTCCTTGTTGACCTGGGACATCAATAGTGGCTCTTTCTCTGGTGCAATTTCTTACATGCCAGATTAAAATGTTTTAATGCGCAAACAAATATTTGACAACACGTTCAACCATTTTTTGTGCAATGACGCAAGCAATGAAATAAAGATTAACTTGCATGAACAATGGCTATGTAACCTGTAAGTATAGTTCATTTTAACAGGCATGACAAAAGCAGGTTAACAGTGATCCAAAACAGGTGATCAATTTGGCAGATACTTGTTCTTACTCAGCTGCTTT
Organism: Adrianichthys oophorus; assembly: GCA_036245035.1. Classification (NCBI taxonomy): domain Eukaryota; kingdom Metazoa; phylum Chordata; class Actinopteri; order Beloniformes; family Adrianichthyidae; genus Adrianichthys; species Adrianichthys oophorus. The sequence goes on from BSAI01000148.1 coordinate 160,210, forward strand.
ATGTCCAAAAGCATATACCATTGGATCAAATGAGCATGTAACTGACACTAGGTTGCACCAAACTGATCACATGTTGTGGAGTTTGCACTGTTTAATTCTGATGCGAGAAATGCACCAAGGCGACTGAAGAAAATATAGTTTACAGACTATTAAAGGAGGGTCCAAAACTTCCTTTCAAAGCAGACCTAATTCATTGGGATTCATTGCCTTGCTGGGTTATTTGGTCATAGGTATGCAGCAGATTCTCCACCATCTTGGCTGTTATTTAAAATGCCAGTGTAACCGCAGTCTGTGCAGCTTCAGTCAATCCTCACATCACTCACACTACCTGAACAGTGCTAAGCTCCGCCTACTTCCTGTTTGCTGCCGGCTCTCTGGATGTTTGGGTATATTTAGCAATGCTGTTTCCCTAAGAGTGACTGGTGACCTAAAGTTAGTTTATTTTTATTTAGTCATCAAACAGCACTCCGGCATCTGGAGCAGCTTTTCTGGTTTGCCTAGCACACTGTGTGGATCTTTTTCCTCCAGCCACTCAAGATGACATTGGAGCACTTAATGTATTGGTTCTTATTCCTGTTTGTTTTTATCTTTCATTTTTAAATGCTGACAAGACACCACAGCTGCTTTTGGTTGTCTCTGTTTTGGTTTATCTGTTTTTTTGCTTTGTGCTGTGCAGTGTCTGCCTCTCCCTGGGACCCCGGAAAGGCGCCCTCCAGGCCCATTGATCAATACTTTTGGATTCCTGCATTGGGACACAAAGTGGCCTGTGAGAGGTTGAAGATCTAACAGTTTCTAACAGTTTGAGCTGCTGGGGGTCATTTTGCAGGGCCCTGGCAGTGCTCATCCTGTTTCTCCTTACACAAAGGAGGAGGCAGTGGTCCTCATGCAGGGTTGTTGCACTTCTACGGCCTCCTCCATATCTTCTGATGTACTGGTCTTTCTCCTCTAGTGCCTCCATGCTCTAGTCCCGGGGCGTCAAACTCCAGGCCTCGAGGGCCGGTATCCTGCTGGTTTTCCAGAAATGGTAAATGGCGTATACTTATATAGCGCTTTTCTACCTTCATTGAAGGCCCAACAAACACGAACCCATTCACACACACATTTACACACTGATGGCAGCTCTGCTGCCGAACACTGGTGCCAACCTTCCATCAGAGGCAATGTGGGGCTCAGTCTCTTGCCCAAGGACACTTCGACACATGGGCGAGCAAAGCGGAAATCGAACCTGCAATCCTCCCGATCAGAGGCCGACTGCCCTTTGCACTGCACCACGGCCGCCCCAGCATTCTGTCTAATCGGCTGGATCAGATGTGCTTCACTATTAAGGAGCTTCAATGGCAGGTTGGATGGAAAACATTTAGGACACTGGCCCTGAAGACCTGGATTCTGTCGCCCCTGCTCTAGACACTGCGCTGACAGGCACAGCAAACCTTCTTGCCACAGCTCGCATTGGTGTGCCGTCCTGGATGAGTTGCAATTGTGTGGGTTGGAGACGCTGTCTCATGGTACAGCTGGAGTGACAACACTGTCGGCATTCAAAAGTCACCAAAACATCAGCCAGAAAACAGGATGGAGAGTTGTCTGTTGTCACCACTTGCAGAACTTGCTCCCGCCCCTTTCTTGCGATACTTTTGTAATGGCGCACATGTGACGTTGGTTCAAAAAACTAACCAGCATGGACGGCAATCCAGGTGATCTGCGCAGCACTGCGTCTGCCTGGGTGATCTCAAACACGCCTAATAGCTAAGCTGGCTGCTGATTCACGTTCATGGGATTTAGCTCATAAATAGCATGCAGTACCTTCAGCACCCTGCAGGTATAAAGATTCAGGCCCTTTGCGCACAATCACAATGTAACGAGTAACTAGAAATGTCTCTTCAAATGTAGTGGATTAAAGAGTACAGATATTCAATCAAAAATGTAGTTGAGTAGGGAGTAAAAGTTGCTCATATTTTTCATACTCAGTACAAGTACAAAGTAGCCAAAAAAAGCACTTAAGTAAAGTAACGAAGTCCATTTACTCAAGTACTGCCCCACTGCAAATTAGAAGTTATATTACAAACCACAAGGAAAAGGAAAGAATGACCAAAGCTCCAAACTACATAGAGCAGTTCTGAATATTAGCACTAGAAAAACATACCCCAACTAGAAACCTGATGTCACAATTCTACAAAAGACTGGCACGGATTAAAATCTATAATACTTACGCAATACAAAAAATGGGAACTGGAATTTAATAAAATAATTGAAAATAATCAATGGGACAGATTATGTGAAAACATTCATAAAAGTGTAAACAGCCAACAATAGAGAAAATTTGACTGGAAATATCAAATGAGATATTTTTATTCACCGATGACTATCTCAAATTTTTCTAAACAACCGTTAATATCACTGTGCTGCGACAACGTGGAAAATCTGGAGATAAAACACATATTTTGGGTCTGTCCTGTAATAAAAGATTGTTGGATTAACGTTGAGGAGGAGATTGAAGAAATGTTTAAGAAGGAAATTTCTTCAGACACATTTTCATTTTTACTTAGTATGTTACCTAAAGAACATTTCAAAAAGGAAGAAAGACATTGTTATTTATATACCATTACTTCTTCCTAGAAAAAAATCTTATTTTGAACTGGAGAATCACCAACAATAAATGAATGGAAAAGTAAGCTTAAACAAGTTTACGTTATGGAAAAGAGAACCAAATGTTAGTTCTTTTTCACACTGAATTTTTTATTCTGTATAAATGTGTATATGGATTTGGCAAAAAAAAAATCAGCAAAACTTTCAAAAAAGATAGCCTTAGAACAAGGCAAAACTTTCAAAAAACAGCCTTAGAATGAGGCAAAACTTAACAAAAACAACCTTAGAAAGAGGAAAAACTTTAAAAACAGCGTTAGAACGAGGCTAAACTTCTAAAAAACAGCCTTAGAACGAGGCAAAACTTTTTAAAAAAACACAGCGTTAGTACAAGGCTAAACTTTCAAAAAACAGCCTTAGAACGAAGCAAAACTTAAAAAAAAAAAACAGCCTTAGAACGAGGCTAAACTTTCAAAAAAAGCCTTAGAACGAGGCTAAACTTAAAAAAACATCCTTGGAACGAGGCTAAGCTTTCAAAAAACAGCCTTAGAACGATGTTAAACTATCAAAAAACAGCCTTAGAAAGAGGCAAAACTTTCAAAAAACAGCCTTAGAACGAGGCTAAGCTTTCAAAAAATAGCCTTAGAACGATGTTAAACTATCAAAAAACAGCCTTAGAACGAGGCAAAACTTTCAAAAAACAGCCTTAGAACGAGGCTAAACTTTCAAAAAACAGCCTTAGAACGAGGCAAAACTTTCAAAAAACAGCCTTAGAAAGAGGCAAAACTTTAAAAAAATAGCCTTAGAACGAGGCAAAGCTTTCAAAAAACAGCCTTAGAAAGAGGCAAAACTTTCAAAAAACAGCCTTAGAACGAGGCTAAACTAACAAAAAACAGCCTTAGAACGAGGCTAAACTTAAAAA
>BSAI01000148.1:264103-284328 GCA_036245035.1 Adrianichthys oophorus
AGCCTTAGAACGAGGCTTAACTATCAAAAAACAGCCTTAGAACGAGTTTAAACTATCAAAAAACAGCCTTAGAACGAGGCTAAACTTAAAAAAAACATCCTTAGAACGAGGCAAAACTTTAAAAAAAAGACAGCCTTAGAACAAGGCTAAACTTTCAAAAAACAGCCTTAGAACGATGTTAAACTATCAAAAAACAGCCTTAGAAAGAGGCAAACTTTCAAAAAACAGCCTTAGAACGAGGCTAAACTTTCAAAAAACAGCCTTAGGATGAAGCACATCTTAAAAAAAATTAGCCTTAGAACGAGGCTAAACTATCAAAAAACAGCCTTAGAATGAGGCTAAACTTTCAAAAAACAGATTTAGAACGAGGCTAAACTATGAAAAAACAGCCTTAGAACAAGGCTAAACTTTCAAAAAAACAGCCTTAGAACGAGGCTAAACTTAAAAAAAGAATTAGCCTTAGAATGAAGCAAAACTTAAAAAGAATTAGCTTTAGAACAAGGCTAAACTTTCAAAAAACAGCCTTAGAACGAGGCTAAACAATCAAAAAACAGATTTAGAACGAGGCTAAACTATGAAGAAACAGCCTTAGAAGTAGGCTAAACTTTAAAAAAATAGACTTAGAACGAGGCTAAACTTGTTATTTGCCAGATCGGGCCAATATGTTCTGCCAATCCCAAACAGAACAAGCCATAGAACAGGGCTGACTCATTATGTTACAAAACCTAAAGGTCGTATGGAAACAACTGTCGCCAAAGCCATCTGGTTTGAGCAAATCCAGCAAAAACAGCTCTTTCTTTGCTGGCTTCAGAACCAATGAACCATTTTCAAAGAACTACAAATACACCGTACATCAAGAAAAATGTACTGAATATACTGATTAAATATTCACTTAGACTGGAGAATATTTGAAATAAACTAACACAAAGCAAATAGTGGTCTGCTCTTCCAGGCAGGGACAATTACTGAGTCTTTGGATTGAATGTCAACCTGGAGATTTAAATAAGCGAATTTGCTAAATTATAAGTCAAGCTGTGTCAAGCAACACAAAAGGTCACAAAAAAGGGCCTTACAGGAAGAGAAGCCATTGGATCCCCTGTCTTAGCCTTCCATGTTTGAACAACATACATGTTCACAGAGTAGACATCCTTTCCCTACATTGATGAAAATTATGAATGGAAAACAAGATTACACAAAAATAATGTTTCACTTTTTAGAATACACAGTTTTACAATAAAAGACAGCCATAAAAAAGTCGCATGTCTACGAGGGCATATAGTGTGATTCAATACATAATAACACCATACATGTCTTTGCAGCCTCTTTTATTAGTTTGAAGCACGTATTTCCAATCTGCAACAGAGTAGCAAAAGTAAGTACTTTGTGTATTTACCTGAAACTTAATACATCAACTTTTACATACAGTCGATTCCATGGACTGACTAAGACTCAAGGTCTGGAAGTCTTCCCTTGTCAGACAAACATCCCCATCCTTAACCAAAATCTCTGCTCCAGATCGGCTTTCATCAAGTACATAGTTCAGCTGCAAATACAATGCAAACATAAACAATAACATCAAAACAATACCAATCAAAATTACTTTTGCAGTAGACACATGGATAGGATTTTTATATAATTTTATGATTATATAACACTCTCACACACATACACACTCACATTGACTACCTTTAGACACCCACTGTTATTTTTGCTGCTTCCACGTGATCACGCCACCATCCCCATTTACATGTAAACCCCACCCTTTGCTACTTTGCTATGCTTCAATAAAAAGTGCTGACGCTGATAAGGAATTCTGAGTTACTCTCCGACTGCCCATCACACAGGTGCTTGGAAGGAAGCTCTCCTTTCACGAAAGCCAATAAACTCCAGTTGCTCTCCGTCTGGTTACTTTTGTTAAGGAAAAACCCTAACACATGTCTACCCACCAGCATGGCTTGGACTGGGGAGAGCTCCTATAAATATCCCAAACCAGGCCAGTAGTCGTGATCGTGTACTGACTGCTGTGGTACCAGTTGGGTAGAAATGGGCTCCTGCTCAGCTGTTAGTTTAAAAAATAAAATAAAATAAAATAAAATAAGCAACACACACCCATTCAGACAAAAAAGACAAAAAGCCATCTGGACTAAAGTTAGGTTGTGTACGTTACTGCCACAGCCATAGTGACAGACTAAACTGCACTTAAAAAATGTACCTCGGAAGCTGTCCACTTGAGGAATTACAATTTCTGGCCCTTTGGACACTGAAAAACAAGAGTACAGTATTATGCAAGTGTCATAGACCCAGTCCAACCACTGGCACATGAAACAAACATCTCATGTGACATTTGTCCTTGTATAAATGAGCTTAATACCTCTCAATTTAAGACTGATGAAAGGCTTCAGATGTGAAACATTTACATTTTGTTTCAGCTGAGCCCATGCTTTACTGGACATAGTCGCCACACCCTTTTCTGAAATCGAGGCTATCACATATGGTCCAGACCAGTTTGCTTCCAGGCATCCTCCTTTTCGTCCTTATTTTCTTTTATTCGCTTTAAGGACCTTATCACCAACTTTGAAGATGAACGATTTCACATTCCGTTTTTTCCTAGTTTCATATTCATTCATTCATTCATTTTCCAATCCGCTTTATCCCTTTCGGGGTCACGGGGTTGCCGGAGCCTAACCCGGCTACTCATGGGCGAAGGCAGGGTACACCCCTGGACTGGTCGCCAGTCTGTCGCAGGGGCCACAAACACACACCCACACATTCACACCTAGGGACAATTTACAGTGACCAATTAACCTATGAAGCATGTTTTTGGACGGTGGGAGGAAGCCGGAGTACCCGGAGAAAACCCACGGATGCACGGGGAGAACATGCAAACTCCACACAGAAAGGTCCCCCAGCCAGGACTTGAACCGGGAACCTTCTTGCTGTGAGGCAGGAGCGCTAACCACTGCGCCACCGTGCAGCCCGTTTCATATTCAGTCTTTTGTTTTTGCTGTGCATTTTTTATGTTCTGGTAAATCTGAGAACATATAAATACTTATGCATTGGCTATTGAAAACATGACATTTTAGCTTCCTAGATGCTTGTATTTCTATTTTACCATCACCTTTGTGTGCAAATCAGCAACTTCTGCCATCTTGGCCCCCAGGTGCTCTTCCGTCTCCTCTAGTACAACAACACCTTTGTCACCACCCACTGCCAAGGTCGTTGTGGCAGCTCCTTAAAATGTCGCAAACCTGCGCTTGAAACACGACCAAGCGCAGGTTGCCCTGATGGTTGTAATACAACTGCTCATCTAATACACCAGGAAAAGAGAATGTTAATGTTAAATAGCATTAACTTAGTTTCTGGGTAATGACTTATTATACTGGTAATAAATTTGTCTTCAAAAACAGTGGCATCTGCGTGTTACAAATGTGAACTGAACAGAAGTCTCACACATCAAGTCACATTGTTACTTACTTTTAATTGCGTAATTCATGATGTCTTTCGAATGGTCACCTTTCTGCTCTCGGGATTCTTTGAAGTGAGTGTGAGACTATGATAAATCCCGTGTGTAATGTAGTGGGACATTTTGATGTACAAGTCATCCATGTTTCTCACGATTAACGGAAAGTTACAATAAGACTATCCTAATTATAGTTATCGATTTGTTTGGACCAATCACTATCTTACTCGTCATCGGGCCAACTTACAGCCAATCAAACAGTGTGACGTCATCATTAGTCACAGGACCCCAAGTCGTTCTGATAGATCTGGTACCTACAGCGGCAGCAGACCCTGGTATGTATATAATTATATAGTTTGTGTTTGTTGAAATGACAGTTTTCTTTAAATGGATTGCTCATTGACTAAGTTATACAGACTATGCTTAACTTCTCTACATTGTTTTAAATATGTCCTCCATTGTGAGAAAAATGCTACAAACCAAAAACACGAAAAACACCATTTCATTGGTGAGGGTCTTTCGACCCATACGTGATGCAGTTTGCTGCAAGGCTTTGGTGCTTCATAATTCTTCATATTGCCATCCAGAAAATAGGAAAAAGTGATGTGGATTGAACAAATGCAGTTAAACACAGGCAGACAAGCTTAGAAAAGAACAATTCTATTTCTGACAGTATGAATATGATGACGAATGTCCATGGCTGGCCAACCCTGGTCCTCAGGAGCCATAATCCTGCCTGGTTTCCAGCTCTCCTTGACCATCTTTCTGCTGAATGGCTGACGCCAGTGATTCCACATTGAACAAACCTGGTTTAGGTAGTTGGCATCAAGCAGTCCAAGGAGAGTCCAGGACCCCAGTTAAGCAAAATGAACTACTGTGGTAATAGAACCCAAAATGTGAGGTTCATGTATGTGGTCGCCGGTCTGAAGAAGTTAAACATGACTGATGATCTTCTGCTGACAATCCAAAGAAAAGTAAATACTGTTGTGTTATTTCTAAAAGTGGTTACCGCTCTTGCCTCACAGCAAGAAGGTTCCCGGTTCAAGTCCTGGCTGGTGGACCTTTCTGTGTGGAGTTTGCATGTTCTCCCCGTGCATGCGTGGGTTTTCACCGGGTACTCCGGCTTCCTCCCACCGTCCAAAAACATGCTTCATAGGTTAATTGGTCACTCTAAAACTTGTCCCTAGGTGTGAATGTGAGTGTGCATAGGTGTGTGATTGTGATTGTGGCCCCTGCGACAAACTGGCGACCAGTCCAGGGGTGTCCCCTGCCTTTGCCCATGAGTAGCCGGGTTAGGCTCCGGCAACCCCGTGACCCCGACAGGGATAAAGCGGTTTAGAAAATGAATGAAATGTATTTTCTTTTCCTTACAATTACAGTCTGGATTATCAGTGACGGTCACGTCCATTTGGCATCAGAATGGACATCATAGCGCCTTGAGCCCAACAGGGATCCACGTCTCCTGGTTCAGCTGACGCAAATGGCGGTGGAGCGGCCTTTTAACTTTTTTCATTTTCAAGCCTACAAGGAACAGCAGCTTCTGATTTTGTCATCACTGTGGAGGAAGTGAATTGGTGACGTCAGGAGTCTGGAACTGGTCACTGGGATGAGAATGAGAGAGAACATCCAGCGGCTGCACAGTGCTCACCCTGAAGCTGAAATCATTTTATTTTTACTGAAATTGTTTTAAGTGGATTGAAATCTACTCTTTAGGATAATTTAATAGGTTCTTGAAATGTCAAACACAGACAGGGTAATCATTGATGATGCTTTGCAACCATGACATTGAACAAAAAAAGCTTTTGTTCATTTGAAAGGTGATTTATTTTTACTCGACATGATTGAAAAACAATATCATCACTCTTCGTCTGTGGCAGACAGCCATCATGTCAGGTGATTGTTTAAAGAAGTCTTTACTTTAACAGAAGGAATAATGCACAGAATTGTCTGGTTAATGCTTGTGATGTTTGAATATTTTAACTCTTTTCAAAAATAAATCCAAATTCTATAGATCTGACTTTGATCCATGTTTCCTTTTGTTTTACTGCATAATAAAACATCAATGTGAATAAACAGAAGAGACTGGTCACTCACATTTGCTTTCTTTTTTATTGAATCACACTTCCGCAGGAATCATCTACAAATTTCACATTTAAACATTTTTCTACTTTAAAATTTTGAATGTTGGATTGTCTTGACAAGACGGGAGCTGCTTCAGATTTCCCAACACCAACTGATGTAAAAGCTCTTTAACGTTTCTTAGGCCTTGCAGGGTGGTATCACATTTATTCCTCTATTCTCTGAAATTGCTGCGTCTCTTAACCACCTAAAGAAGAAAGGAGTGGTAAGGAACTGGCCTCATGAATGTAACCCCGGGCTCACACTGCATGCAGTCCGGCACAGGTGCGGCTGTGGAGCGGTCTAGCGACGGCAGATGACTCACACTGGCTAGAGATGGCTTGCGGTCCTGCTGCAGCCACAGGCTCTGCTGCCAACCTTGAGGACCTCCAAACTCATATGGTAAATGGTAAATGGCTTATATAGCACTTTTCTACCTATTGAAGGCCCAAAGCGCTTTACAGTCACAGACCCATTCACACACTGATGGTGGCTCCGCTGCCGAACACTGGCACCAACCTTCCATCAGAGGCAATGTGGGTTTCAGTGTCTTGCCCAAGGACACTTCAACACATATAGGTTCACATAACCCGCCGTTTATATAGGAAGTACAAGTAAACACACCCTCACCGTGATTTTTGTTAATGTCACAAACAAGGTGACACCTGGGTGACAGTGTGGCTAGTGTCAACCCGTATGTGCCTAACCGTGGAGGTTCCCACAATGAAGGTGTTTGGGCAATCCTCACGGCCACTAGTCCTGGCCACCAGGATTTGTTGACAACTCTCAGAACAAAGGGACTAAAGACCTGAATAACACTCTGGAATATTTTGGGTTGACCCAACATGCAACAGAGCCCACACACAAAAGAGGGCATATTTTTGATTTCTTTCTTTTATTGGAGTCCAGCGTCTATTAGAGACAGGCCATAATTGGAAGATATACGGTATTGCTGTCCCGGTTTTCCCTTCGTGTCTCCCATCCATTTAAATATATTATTATATATATAATATTCATCAATGATCCCATTAGCCCCGCCCCGCAGCAGTCTAAGCGCATGCTCATCAGCGCCCTCTGCATGACTTTGATGAGTTCAAGTACCCTCGGACAGACTAACAGACAATGGTTGGAATGTTTGGAAAACAACTATTTACCCTGAATTTGATGGAATTTAACAATTCTATACCAAACACCTGTTACGTTCGCACAATTTACCTTAGAATTTTTGCAAGATTGTTGGCAGAAAAGGTGATCCAGTGAAAGGTGGACTTTGTACTCAAGAACAGGGTGGTGCTCCGCCTCCGATCCTTCCTACGAGAAACTAATGCTTAAAAAAAAGGTTTCTGGGTATGTATTGAATGAAAGTTTTTCATTTTATTTGAATGTTTTTAGTGAACAACTACAACACTACAGAACATGACATGGTTTAACATGATAAAACAGAGTTTTTGAGTTATTACAGACAGAGGGGACAATTGCAGCTTTAAATTATCCTAGAGTACATTTCTATCCACTGGAAATATTTTTTGTAAGAAAGTAAAAAAAAAAAAATCTGTTCCGTGGTAAGCATGCAGCCGCTAGGACATTTCCTGAAAATCTTTTAAGAAAAGTCGTTTGTCTTGGTAAGAACATAACTATATTTACTTTTCTTTAGATTGTCAGCAGACGAACAGCTTCAGTCATGTTAAAGAAATAATTATTTCTTCGATTTTTTATTTTATTTTTCTTGTTATTTTTTGGCTTAGATCGCTTTCTCACAAAAAGCAGACTATTTTATACATGGTGAAGCCTGTTGTCGCGGTAACACAACAAAGCGTTGCTGGGCTGGCAGACCTCGACTACAGCAGCAAAGCAAAGCGATATATGTTCTCATCATCACGTTAGGTTCAGTAAAGCATCAGTTCAGAGATAAATATAACCTCTTACCGCTCGTTTTTGTGCAGAAGATGAAACAAAAAGTTTGTTTGGCTGGATATCGGCATCTTTGTTTTCTTGGAGTAATACTGCAGACATTAAGGTATTTACAGTTATCTTACTGTTACTGTGTTTTGTGCACACACATTACATTTCTGCTACAAAATACATTTCTTATTTTTTTATCATTTGACAGCAGTACTTTGACTCTTGCCCCACCAGGACGACTGTTGGGGGACGTCATTTCTGGGTGAGCATAACCAGTGTTTGGTCTTTGTCTTTGCTGCTCCTGTCATTGTCCATTTTGTTAATATCTAACTCATCGTTTATCTTGTTTTGGTATTCAAACATTATAAGTGTCTTCTTTAGCATTCTAGTGAGTAACCACTGTGCTAACCACCACTGTCTAAGCAGTTTGCGACACCGCTAGCCTTTGCTAGGTGCTAGCATGGCCTCCACCTCGTCTGCTTTCACTCATCTGTCCTGCTCCATGTGCCATATGTTTATTCAGGATCCTGCCTCCTTTAGTAAAGATAGTGGCAGATGTGTTAAGTGTAGCCTTATTTTAGACTTGGAGGCCAGGCTAGAGCAGTTAGAAGCGCGGCTACGCACATCGGATGCTAAGCCTGTTAGCCAGATTATTACCCGCAGTGCAGCTCACAATACCAGATCGAAACTGCCGAGCACTCAAGCCCCTCCCATGCAGCAGACGGAGAAAACTCAGGATGGATTTGTACCGGTGGGAAGGAAGCATAGTGCTTAACGTAAACAGAGCATCCGAAGCTCCCGCTACATAATAAGTTTTCTCCCCTCGGCAACACGCCAGATGAACCGTCAACTCTAGTTATCGGCTCCTCTGAAGTTAGACACGTGAAGCTCCCGACAGCCACAGTCAGGTGTTATCCGGGAGCCAGAGTTGGTGACATAGAAGGAAACCTTAGAATGTTAGCTCAGAGTAAACCTAGGTTCCGTCGAGTTGTAATTCACACAGGCGGTAATGACGCCCGACGGAGACAATCAGAAGATCTTAAATTAAACGTCGAATCTGTGTGTAAACTTGCTAAGTCGATATCGGACACTGTTATTTTCTCTGGTCCAATCCCAAACCTAGTCAGTGATGAAATGTACAGCCGCTTTTCATCATTTAACCGCTGGTTAGCCAAATGGTGCTCAGAAAACGGCGTTAGCTTTGTTGACAATTGGAGCGCGTTTTGAGGAAAGCCCGGTCTCATGCGGAGAGACGGCATCCATTCCACTTTTCACGGCGCCGCTCTTCTCTCTAAAAACATTTCTGCGAGCATTAACCGTTCAACCTTACAACCCAGGGACAGGTTCTGGACTCAGAGCAGCAGTTTAAAACTCTCCTCTGAGTTCCCTCTAGCGTCAGTGCAAACCACAGCACAGCACAGAGTTAGTCCAGCAGCTGCTAGCTTTAGCTTATGTACTGAAAGGTGAGTAAAACACAAAAATCTAAAAGTAAAAGCTACTAGTACTCTCAATAACAACAAGCAAAATCATGATGTCATTAAATGTGGCTTACTAAACATTAGATCAATTTCCTCTAAGTCCCTTTTAGTTAATGAGTTAATCAATGATAACAAACTTAGCCTGCTAGCACTAACAGAAACCTGGCTCCAACAGGATGACTATGTTAGGTTGAATGAAGCAACCCCCCCTAATTATATTAACTATCAGAAATCCAGGATTTCTGGGAAAGGAGGTGGATTAGCAGTAATATAACAGTCTAGCTTATTTCCTAACACTAAAGCCAAACACATTTATAGTTCCTTTGAAAACATCATATTGTCTATAAATCACTCAAACAGGAAAACTCCAAAATCTGTTTCATTCATAATTATTTATCGTCCTCCTGGCCCGTACTCTGAATTTTTAACTGAGTTTGCAGAATTTCTATCAACTATTGTTTTAAATTCTGATAAAATAATAATAGCAGGGGATTTTAATATCCATGTTGATGACTCTAGTGACTGTCTCGGAAAAGCTTTCTCAGCTTTATTAGATAATGTTGGTTTCACACAAAATGTTAAGGAACCCACTCACTGTCACAAGCACACCCTGGACCTTGTTTTAACTCATGGTATAGAGATCAGCTGAGTGTGCTCCCTCACAACCCTATACTCTCAGATCACTTTCTAATCACCTTTCAGTTTGTTCTAGAAAATCCCACCGCTCCAATAAATAAAGAACAGCTCAGAAGAACATTGACTGACCGTTCTGTATCTGAATTTAAACTTACAGTCCAGCCAATGTTTAGTAACATGCTGAGCATACACTCTGAGGGCAGCTCCCATAGTTTCAGTCCCAGAAAAAATGATCAGTTTGTTGATGACTCCATGGAGACCCTCAGGAGAACACTTGATGTTGTTGCTCCTTTGAAACCAAAACTTTTTAGACAAAACTGAGTATCACTGTGGTTTAACGCTGAAACACTTTCCCTTAAACAAGTAACCCGTAAGTTAGAAAGAGAATGGCGCCGATCTGGCTCAGAGCAGTCCCTGAATAGCTGGAAATATAGCCTTTTACTTATAAAAAAAATCTCTGTGTAAAGCCAGAACCCAATACTATTCAGCTTTAATAGCATAGAATGGAAATAATCAAAGATTTCTTTTTCGTACTAAAGCCAGACTGACCAGCAGTCACAGCTCAGTGGAACCACATATTCCTGCTACTCTCAGCTCTGAGGAATTTCTTTCATTCTTCGATTGTAAAATCTTAAATATTAGACAAGTGTCAATTTTAACTTGCAGGTGGGAGATTCTATTTATAAAGGGCCCATACCATGCCATTCATTAACCTTTTTTTAAATAAACTATAGCCATATATATGATAAAATATTACCTTTGGCACACTGAAGAACAATTTATTTATTAAAGATATGTTATTTTGTGTGTTTTTATCCTACCTGAAGTAAGAGGACTTGATCTCTGAGACTCCACCTTTCCCTTCTTCTGCCCATTTCATGATGTTATCCTATACCCGGCCTTGGCAGCGTTTTTGTGTTTTCTCCACGAAAACAAACATCCAAACTTTTCCAAAGATGGATGTGCATACCGTATATGCAAGGCTTTAAATTAACACCCACCAAATGCGGATAAAACTTCAATTTGGTAGGTAGAGAAACTATTCCACTTGCTACTTTGGCAGGAGAGACTTTGTTCATCATCTCTGACACAGGGCTCAAACTCATAACCATGACTGTTAAGAGTCTGTCCGCCGGCCGCCGCCGCAACACCCAACTTGACCACCACAATCATCCATCACAGAGTTTGTACAAACATTTCACTCTGATTTTATTGCGAAGATTTAATCCTCACATTCATGCAGCAAGCAGCTGGTGCATTCAGGGACTGCATGGAATTTCCACAGTTATGTGCTTTCATTAAAAGCTTGCCATTGGTGCATTCAGGTGCACTTGGAATTTCTAGTATTTGCTCACACAGATCTCAGCCAACACAAACACACACTTGTTGCTTCATGTCTATGTTACTCTTTGAAACGATTGAGGTTCACAGCAACAACACACTGATCCGTAAGAACACACAATAAAACATTTTCAATATATGCATGTTCTTCTCTGCATGATTGGTATATAAAAAAAATCAAACTTTACAGTTATTATTGTATTGTTTATCACTAGTTTTAATCTTTATGGAAGCATGTTTCATTTAATTAAAAAAAGGTGGTCTTTTTTAAATGAATGCAACACACTTTCATTAAAAAAAATTAAATAAAAAATCATAGAAAAAAAAAATCTCTTAAAAAAACAGACTGTATGCGACAAAGTGGACCTCACCTACAACATGAAGGTTTAGCAGGTCACCCATGGACTTTACTGCTTCACAAACAAAATATAAACAGTTAATATTGGTCCAAAACTTCCAACATTTTGCAGTGTAATGTTTGTACATCAAGTCGATGCTTTAAAGAAAGGTTTGTGCTCATAAAACAGTTCAGAGATCAGAAGTGTCTTTTGTTAAAAAACATTACATTTCTGTAATGTTATACAACCTGAAATAAGACGACACTTTCAGTGATTTTTAGCGTTTTGTTTTTACAAGAGAATAATCATTAACTGAGTCTTTATAAATGAAGGGAATAACTGTTTACTTTGCAATACACAACATATTTTTCCTGAGAAATGTTTGGCTAGTAAAGTCCAGATTTAGCTGGTACACTTTGGATGTTACCAGCCACCCCGGCTAGAAACCAAAGAAGTTCATTTAGAGCCTTGTGTGTATCTTCTAAAAGTAGCCCAAATGTTCATTCCAAAAATATGGGAGCCGGCCCAGCGTCTTTTTGAGACCGGCATTTATTCCATTACAGACAGAATGGTGATGGTTAATGGGTTCATTTTGCGTTGAAATTCTATCTCAAAATGCAGAAAATAACAACAGATGAACATTTCAGTATTTACTGAAATGATGAGAACATTTAATTCTGTTCTGAGTCACACTGGCTGTGAACATTTCTTTTATTTTTAATTCGTCATCAATCTCTGTATCAGAAATCCTCTTCGCTTTCATGCCGATCATTTTCCTGGACACACAAAACAGTTCTTCTGATTCGCCACTCGCTTTCTCTATCAGGAAACTGTGTGCTTGGTGCTCCTTTTACTGCATCCGTCTTCTCCATATCGCCATCTGCTTGCGCCACTCTTGGAAACATGTAGGATCCACCACCAAAATGTCATTAAGATTTCTCACCAGAATGTTCTTTATATGCCACAGCACAAAGTTTACACGCTAAAAGGAAAGAGCGTTTCTTGGCCATCGCTAGCTTACAACACAAATACCACAGACAGACGACGTGATGTTGTGTCTCCATGGAGAAAGTGGGTGTGTTAGCCTGGGGCGGTGCTGGCATTGCAGACACTTCCTGAAAAGGGAAGCATTTTACAAAGACTATTTAAGAGTCCACTGTGTTCTGATGATGAAAAAGTTGCGGGTTTACTAGAAAAAAAATTTTTTTTCACTTCAATTGCTCAAACACAATGCATTATGGTCCATACTCCCAATCTAGTGAGCATCGATGCCCACTGGGTTTTTTGCAGAGAATTCTGGGAAATTTCTCTGGCACTAAATTTTGGAATTGTAGATTTGCACAGCTCTACAATATGGCGAACGTACTAAATAGTGAGTAGTGAAGGAAGTCAGACATAGCTTAAGTAGTTTGTCTCCATGGTGTTACTGTAGTGTGACATCATCACTAGTTGCAAGCACCCGTACCGATATGACAGACCGAACACATATGGTACCTAAACCGGATTATGAAAACTATGCAAAACTATAAAATGAAGTAACTATGTAGGCGTGGGATTATACAAGGTATGTTCTTCCTACTCCCTTTCAAGCAATAAATTAAGCTCTACATGACTTAGTTAGTAATCACTATATTGAATAAATCAAATGTGACTTGAGTCTTTGTTTTTGTTTGTTTTAATCAATACATTTCATTATTTCTGTAATGAGTTTGAAAGATCTGTGTGATTTTTTTTCCCCTGTATTGTTTTTGTCTGTATTGTCTTGAAATAGACCAAATCAATAAATTATTAGACCCTTTTTCACGTGACGGCAGACAAAATGGCGACATTGCGGCTGCTGTGTAATGCTACTTCTGGTTAACAGGTTTAGACTGGCAAAGCTGACGGCTGAACAGTGTTTAACACAATTTTACATAAATAATAAAAGCTAACCTTACCAACTGTAACGAAAAACTGTAGAATATTTAATTCATAAATATCCAACCCGACGGCATTTTTTTCCTCTCTTAGATCGTTCACAAATCAAAGTACAGATGTCAGTAATCCTGCCTGCGGCATGCTGCACGGCTGCTTCCACTAATTTGTATGGATGATACTAAACAAGATCATTTCTGTCTTACAGCCTGGTCAAAGTTAGACGAAGGTTACAAGCACTTCACTGAATGCTACTTGTTGGATAAGAAGGGAATTAAGATTTTTGCTAACGCTAGCTTTCCACGTTAGGTATGAGATGTAGAATGGCAAAAAAAGAGAGAAAAAAAAAGTGAGAAAATTCACACATGCACAGGCAGAACATGTAAATTCCACACAGAAAAGACCCCAGTGATGATAATGTTTCAGGTCCCCCAGGTGGGACTCGAACCAGGGGCCTTCTTGCCGTGAGGCTCCCCTGCGACAGGGGTCTCAGATCCTCTCTGTCTGGGAAATGCTGGCCTGGCCTGGCCTGGACTTAAACTCTTTTATTAGTTTGCCTCTGATTATTTCACAGATTTCTTTTGTCAGGGAGGCCAGAATTTCAGCTGGAATTCTGCCGTCATACCTGAGCTCTCATCTGATGTGGGTGACAGTCAATGAATGACTCTACCCCAGTCTTGTGGGCTGTGGTGTGCTAGAAATGTTGCCAAAGTTGTGCTTTTGAAACTTTTCAACTATCAGAAGTGGCTTTTGATACATATGGTTTATTTTAGTCTTTGTTTCTTTAACAAATTTTGAGCCAATTTTTCATGGAAAAAGTTGCGTGTTCTGCAAAAACATTTTGCTTTCTCTGTCTTGCTCACTAGTGCCTGTGCTCTGTACTTGAAAACAGGAGAATAGCTGTTGATGTGCATGTTTTGGGGAAGATTTGGCATCAGACTCCTAAAACGCGTGCTCCATTCAGAGCTGCCTGCCCTATGCAGTCATGCTCACATGGGGGCAGTGTAATACCCTCTAAGGAACCCTTCACAGCTGTTTTCTGTGTGCAGCATCTCCAGAGGCCGCAGAGTTCATGGCAGCCTCTGCATGTAGGTTTCCCTCCTGCTGCTTCTGAAACAGTTTAGTGCATTCATGACCTCCGATTTGGATCAAAGATGAGTAATACTCTTAACACTTCTTTTAATAACTGCATTCCAGCCGTTTTCTCTCCACAGATGATCCTCACATACAGTTCAGTTACAGCCTGGAGGAACTTTTGTCTATGGAAATGAATCTTGGTTTCTATGGCAACACTGCATCAAATGAGGAAATGAAGTCTCTGAGGTTCAGGAAGTAAAGTGGACTGATGGAGTTCATACTCTGTTTTGGATGAAATCACTTCAGCAACTGTGATGGGTTAAGATTCAGGTGTTAGCAAAAAAAGGGCTGAAGTTTTAGCAGAAAAGTCTTTTCTTGTTTATTTATGAGAAATGAATTTATTATTGGTATTAAAAACAACAAAAATATAAGAATTGGGTGAAGATGGTGCACGCTGATCTGTGCCTGCTGTCAGATGTGATGATTGCCCCACCAAAAGCTGAATGTGGGCGTGGAGGTGGGCATGTTCAGCCTCTTTCAGCTCTGAGCTTTCTAAAGAAAGCATCGGTTTGTGCACAGAAACAGAGCAGTTCCTCAGGTTCCACAGGTCAAGGGTGAGACGAGAGAAAAGCAGGTGTACTGGGTTTCCAGGATGAAGAGGCCATGTCTCAGAGAACAGCAGGGACATGAGCTGATAGACTGGTGCTGAGCATCAGCTGGGTCACCTCACAGCCCTCCTCTCCCTTTGCTCAGAATCAGGAGGCTGATCTGAACCGAACTGAGAAGAGGAATTACTGTCAACTCAATCCAAAATAAAAGTCACACGACATAAAAAAAAATCAATTAACACTTTCAAAAAAACCTGAAGAAACTCTGAAAAGAACCACAAACAAGTCTACTCAAATTCAAATGGCTTTATTTTATGTATATAGATTTGTATATATTTATATATAATATATATACTTATGAAACAACTTTTACTCAGTTGCTTGATGATCTTTTGTTCAGCTTAAGTTCAAACAACATGACACTAAGACCAGGGCATTCCACACATCATATCTTACAAAAGAGTAAAGAAAACACCAAGTGTGTGTGTGTGTGTGTGTGTGTGTAAGTCAGCCTTACACACGCATGAACACATCAGTGTACAGGTGTGGTGGTTCTGTCTGTACAGAGGGTCTGAAACCCACAAAGAGACGAGCAGACGAGTGTGAAGGAGAGGAGGAGAGCCAGATGAAGGTTTCACTGAACAGAAGGCTTCTATTGCATAGATTGAAGCAAAAAGAGACAGATGGGAGGAGAAGGTGGCGCACACACTGAGGAAACACACACACACACACACACACACACACACACACACGGGTAAAGCTCTGGGAGCGGCAGACGCCTCTATGGCGTTCAGTTCTGGCCTGATGGTGGCGCCACAAAGAGATCTGATAGGACACTTTTCAGGTCTAAATCCGTCTTCGGCTCAAACCAAAATCCAGAATCAAAGCCTGAAAGAAGTCCAAGAGCGGCAACAGATGAGTGAAGGAAGACTTTTACTTTGAAAGGACTTCTTCACCGAACAGTGCATGTTTCAGGACCTTTACTTTCCAACTGCCTAAAAGACTAAAGTTCTCCCAAACAACTAATGTTTCAATGTTTTCATCAAAAAGAGTTTGAAAATTGTTTCAAAGATTTGTTCTGTCGAGGTTTGTCTCTGCATATGTTCTTCATTTGAGTCAGATGAGCAGAACCAGCTGAGAGCAGAACCGGCGCCTGCAGAAGGAAGCCCCACCTGCAGCCCGTCCTTCTGTCACTGCATCCTCACAGCATTGCTCAGCACTGGTCCCAGTGTCTGAGGTTCTGTTTCACCCATTTAGGTGAAGAGGAGGTTCTGGGGCTGGTCAGTCATAAACTGCAGCATTCCTGTCAAGTTTTAGAGTTCAAAGGTCAAAGATTTGATCGTATGTACTCCATTTCCCCCTGTTGGATGCTTTGCCAGATTGAAGTTCTTCTTTCTGACCCGCTATTCAGATTATTTCAAAATATTTAGGAACCAACACGAAAAACTGTCACTGATTCAAATCTTTCTCTTCTAGTGTTTAAGTCTCCGATTCAGAGTTTTTTATAAGCCAAGTTCCATTTCTAATGTTTTGAAAAGGGTTAGGGTGGTCTGCCAGACTCCTCCCACTTCACACACCAGTGACTGATGAGTTCAGGGACAGTGTGTAAATCCCAGAAGGATGAATGAAATGATGGAAGAAGGAGGTCTTTGCTTTCACCTCCTCCTCTAACAGGCCGGGTTTCCTCAGTGTGCTTCACCTCACAGTGACAGAGCGGGATGCTGTGTTTGGAGTTCATCTGCTCCGTGTTTGGGATGTTTCATTCCATACTATAACATGCAGAACACAGAACATTGAACACATATACTGAACAGTTATTTTTACCCAAAAGCAGTTGGTTTTTTCCTCTTTTCTACAGAGGGGCTTTAGGCTACACAGAACACGACGGAACCAATCGCACCAGGTTGGACATATTGCTTTAAACCACCAAATTCTTTATATATGTCATGCATGCCACAGAGATATGTTTATACAAAAGAACACCAACGCCTAGTACTGTGTTTCAGAATAAATACAGAAACTTTCTGACTTTTTTGCAAAGAATTTTACCGAAACTCTAAATGTCCTTATATCTGTGTCAGATCTTCGTGTTTGAATATCAAAAAGTGCTGATGACTTCCACTTTTAATATTCCAGTTCGTGTGAATCTTTTACTCGTTTGTGGATCAGACTTCCTTTGTAATGGCTGACAGGAAGCTGCTGACATGTGGACGGGAGGCAAGCTCCTTCTCCACGCCAAGGCCAAGCTTTGCAACAGGCCTCCAGAGAGGGAGAGCCAGCTTTGACCACGGAAGGGGGCAGCTCATGTCACGCTTTGCAGAGCCGTGTTTTCCCCTCCCCTGCATGATGATGCCCTCTCCCATTGCAGACACACAGCAGCTAAATCGTCTTAGGACTCCAAGTGTGAGGCCAGAACCAGCCTGGGTCCCGGTGTCTGCTCCCGTGGACGAGCACGTTTCCCGGCTGGTGGTTGTGTGGTGACAGCTGTGCTCACCGGTCCTCAGCTGGATCCCAGCTGGACCTCTTGTGGGCAGTGATGAGGTTCAGTCCAGACTTCAGGACCAAACATGGAGTCAGATGTAAACATGGACCTCAATGGTGAGAAACGCAGCCCTTCTGAGGGAGCTTAATGTGTTCTGGTGCGATGATCCAGACCCCGGTCCCTGCCAGATCAGGGTCTGTCAGGGGCCACAGATCAGGCTGTCCTTCAGAACTGGCCTGAGCCCAGTTTGAGCTTTGAACATCTTAAATGTATAGATTGAAGTCCTGTCCTCTGAGGGAGTGCAGAACACAGCCGTCACATCAGACACCCACCAACTTGAAAACAGTCCTTCTGCTTGATGAGGAGTTTTGTGGAGGCGGGGCCTAAAGAGACTGTACGCCAGAGATTTGGAAGGGAGGGAAAGAAAACGCTGTTTCTGTGACCGATACGACGCACGTGGCATCAGGAGCGAGAGCTGCAGAAACCATGGCCTTCAGCCGGTACAAACATACTCATACATCTCTAAAATATTAAAAAGTACTTAATATAAAAATACAGAAGAATTGTAAAAAATGAGTAACACATTGAGTTTATATGCAAACCATGCAGGAGAGAATCCCCGGTTACACAGGAACTGGTGGACTCAGGAAAGAAAGGGATGAAGGAGGGAAGCAGTCGGATCCGGAAAACTGCCGCTGACTTGCTCTTCATGTAAACATTGAGAGGTCCCTTGAACCCGTTTCGGCAGTGAAGATTTTCTCCTCGCTTTTTGGTCGTGTTTGAAGTAAAGGGTTGTGGAAGGTGGGGGTCAGTGTGTGTGGGGGTGAACCTCAACAACAATGACAGAAAACAACACCCTATAAAATATGGCTCTGAGTACATAGAAAAGGCTCATCAGAGGAGAAAGAAACCTAGTGATGAGGAAGCTGGAAATATGGCAGTAGTAGCAGGTGACTTCAGAAAGGAGTTCATAGAAAGGTCGATGGCTGCTCGTCAGACTCGCCGCTGCCCCCGCCTCAGAGGATTCCTTCATTTCTGACGGGGAGCGCAGACGCACCGAGCAGTGGCGAGCATCAACACCCCCCAGTGCCGGTTGTCTAACCCCGACTCAGACGTCTGACAAACTAAACCATCAGCCCTGCTTAAGATTTTTCTCCAACACAGGCAGACGGTCCAGTCCCTGATCCAAGCTGCTCCCACTTCCTGTCTGCCGAACCGAACTTCCTGCTGCTGTCAGCTCTTTAGTTTACACCAAACACCAAAGCAAGTTTTAGGGGAAGAAGAGCAACAGGAGCTTGTTGAAGTCCTGGTTAAAGCCAAAACCAGCCGAAGTCCTCGCAGTGGGGAGGGAGAGGAAGAATGTGGGTCAACATTAAGCGTGCGAGTAGGATGTGTGTTACTAGGAGGAGGCTGGATCTTGTTTCGTTGGTGACAGGATGTTCAGTTCTCCAGACAGGAAGTGGTCATAGCTGAGTGGACCCTGCTGACTCTAGCAGGACAGTAGCAGGAGCATCACGCCACTCAACATGAACAAAAGAAGACATGTAACCCTTTCCAGGCAGGGGGACCTCAGCCACATTCCCGTTCCTGTGGGGGGGGCAGAGGTCTACTGGAAGAAAAAGCCAGACCCCCCCCGAGCCACCATGTTTGGTCATTTGGACAGTAAACATTCAAGCCTTTCTACATGCAGCACAGCAACAGAAAAGAGAAAAACATCTGAAGACAGAAGAACTTTTTACCAGTTGGACCTTGAGAAAGTGGAGTGTCATGAACATTCTGAGAAGTCAACCATCAACAAACATTCATGGAGGCTCTAAAAGCAAAAGTTCAGCATCTACAAAAGAGGAGCTCACCGTCCGCTGGAACTAAAACCCGGTTAGAGCTTGATGAAGACGCAGTATTTACACAGCAACAGCTGCACTCTGAAAAGGTTTGGAGCCGTTTCTGAGGACAGGAAGTGAAGCTGCTGCAGGTCATCGTCAGGTCAACGAAAAAGATGAGATGACTGGAGTGGGGAGGGAGCTCCACCCTCTGCTGAGTCTTATGTGTGGCGGTGGGAGGCGGGCTTTCAGCCAGCATGAACAGCAGGAATGTGGCAGAGCAAAAGAGGGAACATCAGTGATGGGAGTCATGGAGGTGAGCGGAATGGAGAAGAGTCGTGACATCACTCGGAGGTGAGTACGTTTGGTTGGGCGGGTGGGGACTGAGGATCACTTGCAGTTAAGGGGGAGGAGCTGGAGGGTGGCTCTCCTCCACCGAGGGCCCCAGGTGAGGAGTTTTGGCGGAAATCAGTCTCTTCTGTCTCCTTGATAGAGTTGAAGTTAGACTCCTCTTTGTCAGGCTGATGGACAAACTCAGAAAGAACCTTAAAGTCATGGATGGAGCTGCGGAAATGGGGGCTCTCCAGGGGGCTCCGGAAGGCGTTCACCACCTTAATCTACAGGGAGAAGAGAAGACATCCATCAGAACAAGAGCAGCTTCCCAGAAACGGCTCTGACAGCAAAACGCCAAGTCTGGGGCTGATGGGAAAAATAAATGCTCTAAATTTAAATAGAGGAATGCAAAAATCACAACACAAAAACCACAACCAAACCAGCACAAAAACCACAACACAAAAACCACAACCAAACCAGCACAAAAACCACAACACAAAAACCACAACCAAACCAGCACAAAAACCACAACACAAAAACCACACAACGCAAAAACCACAACATAAACACAAGACAAAAACCACACAACGCAAAAACCACAACACAAAAACCACAACGCAAAAACCACAACAGAACCAGCATAAAAACCATTACAAAACCAACACAACAACAAAAAAAAACAACCAAACGAAAAAAAAATCTCAAGCAGACTAGCACA
>BSAI01000148.1:284338-325218 GCA_036245035.1 Adrianichthys oophorus
AAAAAAAAAACAACCAAACGAAAAAAAAATCTCAAGCAGACTAGCACAAAACTGACAACCAAACCACCACAAAAACCACACAACACAAAAAACCACAAGCAAACCAACACAAAAACCACAACCAAACCAACACAAAAAAACGCACTGCACAAAAGCCACCTTACACACAAACCAAACCAGCACAGAAACCAAAAATACAGCACAAAAAACCCCAAAGCCACAACACATAATCTAACCACAAAAACCACACAACAAAGAAAAAACAACAGAATAAACGCAAAAACCACACCACACAAAAACCACAACCAAACCAACATAAAACCACACAACCAAATCAGCACAAACCCAAAATCACAACCAAACCAACACAAAAACCACAATCAAACCAACATAAAACCACAACCAAACCAACATAAAACCACAACCAAACCAGCACACAAACCACACCTAAAACAGCACATAAACCACAACCAAACCAGCAAAAAATGCAACACAAAACCCCCCAAAGCCACCACCCAAAAACCACACAACACAAAACCACAACCAAACCAATACAAAAACCACACAACACAAAAAACACAACCAAACTACTACAAAAACTACACAACACACAAGCCAGCACAAAAACCACTAATGAAAAGCTAAAGATGACCAGGGAAAAACACACAACATTCACAGCTTCAAAAAATACACCTATGCACGCTAATATACACATGCACATACAGGCACACACACAGCAGAATGTATGTGTGTGTTACTTTTTTCCACATAAAGCTTGCAGCTTAGACAGCTCCTTAAAATTCATTTTTTAAAAGAATTACTGAGTGTGACGGAAACAATTTCTCCACAAAATATCTGAATGTCTAAAGTGAAAATACATTTGCCGTTTTTCAGATTTCAGCTCTTTAGATGTGAGTCTTCAGGAAGTCTCGTGGCAGTGTCCCGCCAGAGTGCTGCTCTGCAGAATGGACTGTAACTGAGAACTGGATTGAGTGAGTGTGACATCACCTGAAGAAAATGAATTCTGGCTCCAACCAAATGAACTCAATTCAGTTGCCATTTTCTTTACAACCCAGATGTTGCCATGTTGGAGCCAGAAATGATCAGCAAGCAGCGATTGGTCTGAGTCAACATTTCTATAGAAAGTACTAGAAAGTACCAATCAGGAGAGAAGTTGTTAGAAGTCCATAGCCCTACCACTTGAAAGGGAGCTAGGAAGAATCTGTCAATCATTCAATGTGAGATCACATGCTTTTACTAAGGGATTTGATTGGACCCTGATTGGAAGTCCACACCCCTTCCATTGAAAGAGGGGTTTGGGAGAATCTGTCAGTCAAACGTATGAGGTGGGGCCAGCGGGCACCACATGCTTTTATTGAGGCATTGGTCAGTTTATTACTTGAATAACTTGCAAAAAAAAAGAAAATATGAAAACATGAGGATTATCAAGAAGATGTAAAAAATGAATCAGAGCAAGCCCGGTCATTCTGACCAATAGAATGACAGAGTAATAACTGTCCATTTCTCTATAGAAGTCTACGGGATTTTGACTTCTTGGAACCTGTTTGGAAGCTAGGTGGGAGGGATCATTCAGTCCAGTTCTCTTTTACAGTCAATGCTCTGTACCAAAGACTATATAAAAGGATCATCAAATGACTCCCTTCTTTGACTTCAGCCTAAGGAGTTGGACTGGGAGGTTGAACGCACTTGAATGCAGCAGTCTTTAACCCTAGATCATACTCACTTCCATGCAGGGAAACTACCTTTTCTGGGGAGCAGTCGTGATGTACTGACCTTTATTTCTAAAAAAGCTTTAAGGGAACTGTCCCTCTCTGGGCTATGTATTCACACCAGCTGATCTCTGCATAAAGTCCTTTTCTCTGATGAATCCATGGCTACAGCTGATCACTCTGATCCACACACTCTTCAATCTAATTAATAACCCTGCAGTTCAAAGCTCTTTGCTACTGTACCACAGGAGAGCTGACAGCACTGCAGCCAACCCCTCCAACACACACGCACACACACACACACACATACACACACACTGCATTCAAATGCTCTTGGCTTTTAAACCTTCAGAGACTTGCAGATCCTGACAGGCTGAACCTGCTTAATGTTGTGCATGAGTAGGCTGCCAGGAGAAGGAGGAGAAAGAAAGATGGCTTCTGAGCCTCCTTCTCTGCTGTGGTCACATCATCTTTCATAGTGGTAACTCGTTAGACAGCAAGTCTCATCAGGCTTAATGAAATGCTGACAGCAAAGTCCACAACATGCAGGAGAAGAAGCTGAAGGCAGACAGCAAGGAGGTGGAGGGTACAGAACAATGAAGATGCTGCAGCAGATGAAAGTGGGGCGGTCAGGTTGCCTGCAGTTCATCATGAACACCACATAACTTCAGTTATGATGCCATCAGTCTAGGCTGAGTATAAACTCATCTGGCTTCCTGAGGTGAGGAGAAGTTTGGTCCAAATCTCTGTATCTGGGTGTGTGATCTCCACTGATGTTTGATTGAGTGTTGCAGTACTTAGACAGCCCAGTGAGTTTAAAAAAAAAAACACATCTTGAGATTCTTTTAAAAGGTTGTGATGTTTAGTCCTCCCTTTCCCTGAACAGGTAAAGCTCCTTCACTAATCGTCTGAACAGTTTTCCATCCTGAATGCAAACTGAAGGCTTCACTGATCTGAAGCTGTGGGTGGGAGCTGGAGACCCCCATAGAGGACACATGCAGCATTCAAACAAAGAAAACTGAGCCCAGCCGGTGCAGTGTGCTGTTAGCTGGCCTCCAGTCACAGACTCACTGCCTGCAGTGGAGGAGGAAGCAGCAGCTGGGGGTGGAGCCCCAGCTGAGTTGGTGAGAGAGGAGGAGGAGCTAAGCCCTACATGGGTGGGGCTAGAGAGAGTTTTGGCAGCAGTGGCATCATTGTGTTGGCTGACGACAGACGGCTGGCGGCGCAGGGCGCCAGAGACCGCCGCCTGGCCCGTCTGGAAGGTATAGACCACATCCATCTGAAGGAAGGACAGCCACAACACCATGTTAGAAAGTAGGACAGAGCTGCAGCAGAGGACACAAACCCGAAGGAAACTCTGCAGAAGGACGTGCCCAAGTACACAGGAAGAGTGGAGCATGTGTGAAGTCACAGTTTTTCAGAAGACACTTCAAAACAGTCAGACAGCTTGGTGTCCTTATCCTTCTAACACGAGTTTAAACAGAAAACAGAGCAGCTGGAAGCTGAACCCTCTGTCAGTCCAGCCTCCAGCTGCGTGGAAGCAGACCTCTTCATCTGCACGAGTCTCTAAGAAGCAGGAGTATATTTCTGCTCTTTAAAATAAAAAGATAGCTGACAACATTTCAACACTTTATGTGTCACTTGACTTCATTGGAAAGAAGACAGAAAGAAAACAGGAAAAGTTAGTTTCATCTGGTTAGTGGAGCATTTGTCTGCAGCCTTCAGCAGGATTCTGCTATGTGCAAAGTAAACAACACACACATAAAGAATGAAGAGCAAAGCTACACATCTAGAGGAAGAAGACTTTGGAGTCTGAGAAGAGATGACAAGTCAAGTCCTGGACAGAGCTGCAGCGCCGCAGCCCTCAGAAGAGCTTCTGCTGGAGGAAACCGGCTCTGGGGGAGCATGACTGCTGGGACCACTGCCCCCTCAGTTCCCCGGGGTAACAGAGGAACAGCGAGGAGGACCATGGGGACATAAGAACCTCATTACCTGGCTGCCCTTTGTCACCTGGTCACCCCCTCCCACCCCACCCCCATACCAGGAGAACAAAAAAATTGATGGATAATCAAGAGGGGGCGGGGGTGCTCTCATAAATAAGCATTAAAGATTTGTTTTTAAGCCTCAACGTTCCACAGCTCCAGCAACAACAACTCCAGCTATTAGAACACACTGAAGCACTGAGCTTCAGTACTACCCCAAACCCAGAGACATTTTCTTACTCCTGTGTGTGTGTCCTTCCCGTAACACACTCAGTTGTGGTTTTTCCGTCTTTCTGACACGACGGTGAGGAGTGAAGTTTGTGTTGGACAGAAGATCGTCCACACCCTAAACCTGATGCACAGGAACAGGAAACCTCAGCAGTTAGCTCAAAGAAAACGTTTCAAGTCCACCAAAAACAAGCATGCTGGGATTTTTGGTTCACTTTGTCAACAATGTTAGCTCTGCTGTGTTCATCTTTCTGGTTCAAAGCTGAAAACTGTTTTCCATCTGTTTCTGAGAAGAGAAAAGAAGATGATTTTTTGTAAAAGACACCATGTCCATCTCCTCTCCACTGCTCTAAGAGCAGGGTTAGAAATCGTATCTGAAGCTTGAGTGACTTTCAAACAATTCATCTCTGCTGCATATTGTTTAAAACAAACCAAAACTGGACACATGAAGCTGCCCCACTCCTTTGTCAGAAACTATCAAGTCACAGTGGTCGTGGTTGTCACCTTCACAGACTTCACAGAAAATCAGAGCTTGGGACGGCAAGAACGGTGTACCTGAGTCTGGATGCGGTTCAGACCTCTGAACCAGAGGATCTGGCCTCTCCTCAGCTCCATTTCTGCATGGTCGATTTCATCCGTGTCCTCCGTCAGGTCCTCCTTATGAATTTCCTCCTTAGTGATGCCATGGCCTGCCTCCTTCAGGAACTTCAGGTGGTGGGTGGGGATGGCTGATATGAGCTGCAGTTTGAACCAACAGTCAGTCATGGCTGCTTACAGTTTTTAAAACGCAAAAGCATCTACATAGTCTCTTCCTGTCTGGAAGTGAATGTGCTCTACTCCTAAGAGCAGCTGTGACCCTCCAGTTCTTCACAGCATCCTCACATCATCCTTCACTGTAGACAGGATGGAGAGCTTTCAGCACACTCTGTACAGAGCTGTGATCTGTCAGCTGGTGTCTCTGATCAGACAGTAAATCAGCTGAACCCACTATGACCAGGAATGTCTCTTTAAAGCTTCAACCTTTGGATTCAGTCCTACTATTACAAAGGCCGTTGCTTACTCTCAGCTCACAAAAAGAAAACATCTAACCCCAGTTTTTCTACACCGTCGAGGATTTAAAGCAGTGTGCTGCTGAGCGAGTCTACTGAAGAAAAACTGGGTTTTGGTTGACGCTCAGTCACAAGTCTGAGTACAACTTTCATGATTGTGTGATCCTCATGGCCGCAGAAAACGGCATCTGTCTTTCATCTGCAACACGTTGAAATGCAGAAAAACAGTCAAACAATAATTGATCATTGAGCTTGATATTGAAAAAAAAAAACAATGAATCTTATAACTAATCCCAGTGTCAGTAGAGCTGTGTGTTTGGCTTTGTGTCTGTTGTTGTATGCTGGTGTGTGTTCACAAAGATAGTGAGGTTCTGTGTGTTTGGCTTCAGTGTTTATAAGACACTCCTTTCATGTGCAGAGCTCGTTACTATGGCAATGGTTGAGATGGCAACGTGACAACAGCGTACAACACAAGTCTCCACGTTTTCCTCTGCCTTTGCGGTCAGATTTCAGAGGGAAAACACTCACCTGTCCCCACAGCAGCTCGCCTACGCCGATGAAGATGCACCACAGCCACTGGTCAATAGTTAGAGCAGTACAGGAGAACGGCTTCCCTCCAAACTGCACAATGATAATCTGAGAGGACAAGAACAAGCATGTTTGCAACAAACTGAGAGCTTCAAAGTTAGCAGGTTCCAGCTAGAGCTGGTTCAACTGTGGAATTCAGGCTTACATGAAGAGAGAACAGATGTTTGGTTGGCACACCAAGAACCACAGCAGCCCTTCAATACACACAATGCTGTTCTACTGATATTTACACTGAGTATACCTGTTTTTAATTCTACTTGCTGTGATTCTCTGTTTACTTTCTGATGTTCCTAATTCTTCCTAATTCTAATTCTCCCATAATCCATGATTTGTCCATAACTTTGGACTTGTGTGTGCATAATTCTTGATTTGAGCGTAACAAAATCAAGAATTACACACACACAAATCCAAAGTTTTGCACAAATCAAAATTTACACACGCACAAATCGGAGTGATACTTATTTCTCTCCATAAAGGTGGGGTTCATCCTGGATAGTTCTGCAGTCCGACCACAGGGCCACACACAGCACAACTACTAACACACTCACAATCACACCAGAGGGACAATTTAGAGTCACCAAAAAACCTATAAAGTTTGTTCTTGGACTGTGGAAGGAAGATAAAGAAAACCACACATGGGTGAAGAGGACATGCAAACTCCACACAACAAGAACCCAGCTGGGATGTAAACCAGGACCCTCTTATGAAACCCTTCTCAATATATTAGAAACACATTTATGTATCTGAGGGAGTGATGATGATGACTGAAGTACCTGCAGAGCGAAGGTCCCCAGGACAACACTGCAGAAGATGGGGTTCCTGTAGACGCCTTCAAACACATTTCTTTCACCGTGGATCTTTCTGGCATTGATCTCATTGAACAGCTGCATCATGACGAAGACGTTGAAAACGATGGTGTAGTGTTCAGACGGTGGCGAGTGGAGAGGAGTGTTACGACCGCTGTCGATGTCAAAGAGTTTCTCACCTGCAAGATAAGCACCACAAATGTTCGCATCCACAGAACTCTGGATCAATGGGCAGCGCTTCATACATGGCAGTGATCGGTCATTCACCGGCGAAGAGGAGGGTGAAGATGATGACAAGCTGAAAGACAGCATGACCCAAGATGTTTTTCATCATGGTCCTGGAGATCAGAGGCTTGTCTCTGCCGTAAGGTTTACGCAGGAGCAGAGATTCTGTAGGAGGCTCAGTGGCCAGAGCCAGAGAGGCCAAAGTGTCCATGATGAGATTGACCCACAGCATCTGGACAGCCTTCAGGGGAGAGTCCTGCCAGGAAAAGGAACTTCTTAAGAACAGAGCAGCGTCTGGAAGACTCTAATTCAACCTGTGCGTGCAACGTTTCCTGAAAAGTGTATTCACTTGATGAAAACTTCTGCAAACACACACAGTCACACACACACAATTACAGACAGTTGTCTTTCTGTGATACTGTGATATCTACATTCACTGCAGAAAAGAAAACCAAACAAACCATTACATCTTTTTTTCCACAGATCAATACATCGGAGTTTTTAAAAAAGCTTCTAGTTTTTTAACGCTGTAGGCATAGTTTTTATGAATAATTGGGATTACAGGATTATGAAAGGGCATACGTTTCTGCACATTGTGTCTTTTTTGTTTGTTCAGAGATCAGGTAGGAGTAAGAGTTCACAGACTGAAGTTTCCTAATCCACACAAGCAAAAGCCCATCTCTGTCTGTAGAAACACACAACTAGTCTTTAATGATCTGTGACCAGACACCCCCGCGATCAGTGAGTTTAATCACAGCACCCTGAGGCCCATTTAACACTGTAGGGTTATGCAGCCAACGTGTTGCCATGGTTTCCAGCTAAATCTTAGCTTGGTTTATGCTTTTTGTGCAGTAAGCAATTTGTCCTACCAGCTGTGAGCCTTTCAATTAATGCACAGCCTGAAGAATGGTTCTGTTTAGTGAGGCTGATTTCAGGCATGATTCATACCTTGCCTTGTTTCTGTACAGAACTGCTCACAGACTCAAGTCAAACACAACTGCTCTCAGCCGGTATGAGAGACAAGCCATACCTGTGTGATGCATGCACCTGTGAACGCCACAATCACAGCCACCACATTGACTGTCAGCTGGAACTGCAGGAACTTGGAGATGCTGTCGTAGACGTTCCTCCCCCACATCACAGCCTTCACAATACTGGTAAAGTTGTCATCTGTCAGGATGATGTCTGACGCCTCTTTTGCAACATCCGTGCCAGCAATTCCCTAACACAAGAGATGACTGTTGAAGAGTTTTTGTTAAACCTTCAGAATGTTGCTGGTGGTTTTACTGGGACCAGCTAACTTCACATCAGGCACTCAGATGGACAGCTAGAAGGGTTCCTTGGTCACATGTGAGTATATTGTAACAGTTGTTCATGACATGTTCTGCATTTAATATGACAGAGAGGTCACAATTGCAGGGCCTCAACAATAATTGGTTAAAAATGGACATTGTGTTGGTGATAACGTCCTTCATTTTCAAGGGTGTATCATTCATGACTGTTGGCACCCTCTTAATGATTGTAACCCATGTGTCAAGGCTTTAGTAACTTATAAAAATGAAGCTTTTTGCATTGTGTAAGCAATGCTTGACAATTGGTTTTCGGATAAATTGTCAGAGTGAGACATCTGTCATTTCAATTAAGTTGCCAATTTAAATGTGTGTCAGAGTGAGGGCTCTCACCATGTGTTTTTAACTTTAATTGAGCACATTTCCATGGGAGATGCAGCTCTGTTTATACTGAGCACAAGCTTTGGGAATTTTCCCATTAAGTATTTTGCAAGAAAAAGAGAAATCAAAAAAGGTGTGTCTGGACTCACTCTCTAATTTGAGTTTTTATGTTGATGAAGCGTCCAGAGAATTGATGTCGGAAGTCTGGGTTCATTTCTCAGCTGAAAACAAGGTGACAGTTGAGAATGGCTGTGTGTTTGGACCTGGTTTAGGAGCAGTCTGGCCCGTGGCCAGAAACAATATGATTCCAACTCTTTTCATTCCCACAATTCAAGAAAAAAACGAGACATCAGGAAAGACACTGTGGTGTCTTAGTGCACGCACAAGCCAACAAAACAGAGGCGCGCAGATCCGATTCAACTACTTTAAGCCAAGAATTCAACATGAACACGTGGAGGAAATGTTCATACGGGACACATTAGGGGTTTGCTGCTTTAGTACACCTTTCATTTGAGCGGGAAGAGTGACTCCTCTATGACAGCACAGCAGCTGCAGTGTGCCTGCAGGAGATGCTGCTGTTCTCACCACTTTCCTCACAAACTAAAGGTCAAAGCTGACAGTCAGCTGATGTTCATGAGCTTACAGCATTTCCACAAGTGTCTTTGCTGTTTGGTGTCTGATACAGTAGAGGGTTGTTCTTCATGCTGTGGAGTCAGAGGGAGCTTCACTCACAGCAGACTTCTGCAGCAGAGCAGTCCTCACAGGAGTCACAAGCTTCTCTGCATTAACCGGTTTGGTCACATTTAAATGTGAAAAGTACAGCCATGTATGAGGAAGAGTGCTGATCCCACTGAGACTCAGATGAAGCTTTTGGATGGTCAGCTTAGCTTCAGGCTTTTTGTCATTCTGCAGGCATGGACTTCTTCTGATGTTTCTCCAAGTTCATTCAAGTCAAACACACGAGCTGCGTTTGCTGATACGGAGTAGTATCAACCTGTTCCGACAGATTTTAGGATTTAGCAACTGCAGCGAAATTAAACCGTGTTCTACTAGAAATAATAAATCTACACATTTGAACAAGTTCTGCTCCATGAAACGGTTGTCTGTGAAGATCAGAGGTACATTCAGTGGGAAGCTAAGGCATGACATGACCTTCAGAGTATTCAGACCTCATTGAGTGTTTATGTACAACAGACTCAACTGTTTGTTGCTGTGTTGCTGTGTAAAACAAAAGCAGTGACATGAAGGCAGAGACACCCTGGGGTGTTGAACATGTTCATGCCCAGCATTTAGTGATTAAAAATTCCATTTCCCTCCAACCTTCATGAACGCGGAACAGTGGTGGAGCTGCACGCCGCGCACGCAGCGCCATACACGCAGCCCTCACGTGAGGGTTATGAAATGGAACACAGAAAAAGAGGCATCAGCTGGAACAAAATATGGATAAAAAAAGAGAAAATAGTTACCATGGCAAAGCCAACATCAGCTTTCTTGAGGGCGGGCCCATCGTTGGTACCGTCTCCTGTCACGGCCACCACCTGTCGCGTTTCTCCCACCGTGCTGTCAATGATTCCTGATTAAAGATAGAAGTCTGTTTCAGGACACATTAAACACAGTTTGGATGTAGTTAAGCTAACCTGAAGTAAATCTGAGGGCCGCTGTACAACATGTGAACCAGGAAGGCTTTTCACAGCCATGATGAGCTCACCTTTCACCAAAGTGTGCTTGTCGGTTGGTGATGAACGAGCCAGAACACGCAGCTTGGGCCAAATTTTGTCAAGACGCTCCTGTTCCACCTAGAAAGTTGCAAGAGCATCAGCATGCATCTTCACACAGCAGACCATCTTTGAAGTAAACAAGTAAACAAGCCTTAGAGCTGGGCGATACGGTCAAAAAATAACATCTCTGATTTCTTACACAAAATTCAATTTTCTATTTAAATCTATTTTTTCTCCCTACTTTTACTTTCTTTAAAAAATTACAAATGATAGAATATATTTAACAAAAACTATCTTATTTTAACATTTTCTTTGGAAATCTGCTCAAACACAAAATTCAACTCAATTCAAGCTGTAAACATGTTTATAGCTCAATGCAGCAGATGTTTGGTGAGCGACCACTAGTTTAAGCATCTTTTAAAGAGACTCCCACTTTTTGCAGCTACGACCTTCAAGTAGGTTTTGCTGCGTGTGGTTTGATGCTTCAAGTTTGAAGTCACAACCCCACTGGTCAACATTTCATTTTTTCATCCACCAGCCAAGTTGGCCGGTGGATGAAAAAAAATCTACCGGTCAGGCACATTTTTTACCAGAAAAATTATTACATTATTTTACAAAGAAAAGCTATAGGTGTTTTAAAAATGACATGATGTGGAATGCAGAGAGGACATCACAGCATAATGAAAACATAAGATAACTGTTTTAAATGACTCAGATTTCTAATCAGTCTTTGCTCTCTGCTTTTGGCATTTTCACACGGTTTATGAAGTGTTTTATTTTCTATCACAAATGTGTTGTTTCTTCTCTTTAGCACAGCTCACAAGCGCCCCTGTGACCCCTTTTTCAGCTCAACACTGCCTCTGTAATGTTAGATATTGTTGATAAAGTTTCATTCAAAGTGGATTCACGTCTGTTATTGTATTTAAAAAATACAATTTTACTGAATCTCCATGAATTAAGTTTGTTGTATTTATCTGCCATGTCTTACAGTCCGCTCCATGAAAATATTCTCTGACATTAAATCACAAACTGGCGACAAGCAGCACAGCTCGTTAGCATAGCATATAGCATTGTAGCATGATAGCATCAGTGTGTAACAACACTATTGTCTCTTTTCTATTAAACTCTGTTGCTGCTGTGGGTCCAGTTGGTTTGTCTTCTATTTCTGTTCAGATCCCGTTAAAAACCTCCACGTCCAGCTGTTCTATCAGTCTAAGCTAAATGCGTCACAGAGAAGTGTACAGAAGCTACAGGAGTGGGGGTGGAGGCACTATACGTTTTGCAGGCGCTTGTTAATACAAGCTTTTTTTTCTCCTCTGCTTGCTGCTGCTTTCCTGTCTGCTGTTCCAGAGACAGATGGGAGCCAAAAAAAAGCAGAGAGCTGGGAAAGGAAATCTACATTTTCCCCAAAGTAAATCGTCTGAAACAACACATTTGAATTAATCGATTACATGGATTAATCGCCCAGCCCTTTCATGGCCTCCTGATGACGTGATATCACACCTTCCTTCACACTTCAAACATTTGAGACAGTTTGCTTGTGTGTCCTGTGCTGATCCGGTAATCTGAAATCCGGCCTGATCGTGTGGTTTCAGACTTGATCAAAAGCAGATGTTGCATCCCAATCAGATAGTTTTTTTCTCATTAAAAATGATCACGATCAGCACTATATTTCAAGCCTGTCATTACAGATAAATACCCTCTGTTTGATCTTAGAAAACTGTTCATTCATCCCAATTATTTCACTTTTCTTTGCTCTGACTTGCTAGGGACTACAGGTGGAAATTAGCTAAATTTGCTCTAACCTGGAACAATACATTTTTTCATGCTTCATATCATCATAATTCTTTTGTGCATTGCTGTCTGTGTTAAATAAATAAACTCTTAAACTCAGTTTGAGCAGCACAGAACCAGTCTGCTGTGTGGAGATACTTTACAGTCCATATGATTAACTTGAGATTTCAAGAGAAGGTAAGGACAAAGCTACATCCAACCTCATTAAGCAGCTAAAACACAAACACAGAGTTTACTAAATCGACTGGGCCCATGCTGCACAAACCATTAATGAGAACAGGAACAGCTCAGATCACACAAGGGAAAGATGTTGGTTTACATCAGAAAAACAGACATCAGCCAGAAAAGGACATGAAGAATTCAGAGGACACTTTAAAGAAACATTACTGGGTTTTACTTTCTGACATCATAACACTTTTATTTGCTTATTTGAGTATATGTGTGCTGGGTATTTTAGGTTGAGTTGCTGTTTCTATTTTATTCATATTTATGTTGACATTTGGGTTAGGGTTAGGGTTCACTAGTTATTAGTTCACTATTTTTATTGGTGAACTATCTAAAAGAAAAGTCAACTCTTAATAATTGAGTAAAGTGAATAAAATGAAAGCAGGGGACAGCCTGGATCTGTTATTAGAACTTGATACAAACACACAAATGAATCTGGGCCAAAAAACCTGCTCAGGGTATCCCTACAATTTACCACAAAATCCAAATGCTTTGGAAAACAAGGACACACCACACTAGTAATGCAAGTGTTGATGCGAGCACCGTGGATCCTTGGCTTACATCCCCTCACATCTGCAGTGAAAGGACTTCTGCAGAATCCACTGTTGTTTCATCTTTGGGGGAAGTCCCAGAGAAGATGTGACTTTGCAAAGGAGACTTTTCAAAACAGTCTTTGAATCAGCACAGTTCAAACACGCCAAAGCAGAAGCGCAGGAGCAGGACTGAGGGCAGCCACGGCCCCCAAACGGACAAGTGGTTTCACCTTTTTACAGCAGCTCTACTGGACGAAACAGCATATCTCTAAGTGGACTCTAAAGGCAGCTACATGTCAGCACGTGGTCGGCTCACCTCTCCTTTGTCGTTCCTGATCTGCTGATTGAAGTCCTTGCCCTCCAGACACAGGAAGTCCTCCCCAGGCTGCAGGATGCCACACTTGGTTGCAATGGCCCGAGCCGTGTTAATGTTGTCTCCAGTCACCATTCGTACATCAATTCCAGCACGCTGGCACTTTTCAATGGCTTCTGGCACCTGAAAGCAGAAGAAGGAGCAACTACATTTTTCAAACTAAAACAAGCCCCACAAACATTGTGTTAGTTTTGGAGTTATGATGGGAGAAGCAAAGCTTAATGAAGAGACGACGCTCTCATCTGTTCTAACAGGAACATGCCTCTTGTCAGACTGGGAGGATGAGGAGAAAAAGTAACTGAAGCGTCACCATTCTGGTCAAGAAGAGGAACTGAACACAAAAGCAGAACATTTTATTTATCTGCTGAAAGAGATTGTGAAGGGGTCGGGGGCCCTTCGGAGCCGGGGACCTGACATGGGTAAAAAATTAATAAATAATTTGTTTCCAGGGAAAAATTAAAGCGTTCCCTCTAAATACGACTCCGTCCCCTTCAGCTGTTGTTTATGCTGTATGGACACAGCAACTTCGTCGGACAGCTCTTCACCACGGACATTATATAAGGATAGGCGCCTCACTCCAGGCTCTGGAGTGAACCTATGGCGCCGCCATATTGGAGAGGTCAACTTAAGCTAGGCTACATCCACAACCAGCTTTAGTCGACGGAGAATTGCAGCCATGCCGTGTGTTTGTGCAGCACAACCGGCGCTCTCTAGAGAGCAGAGCATGTAGAATTACCTTTCACAAGTAAGTTGTAAGAATATTTTGGTTATTAGAGCATTTATACGTTTGTTTAATTGTAAACAACATTATGTGGCTAACAAAGAAATGCTAACGTCAGAAACTGTTCCTCCCTCGTCTTTAGCTATATTGTTGATCTTTTTTCCACTATCCCATTTCCAAGGTTTCAGTGACATAGAATCACAGACGTGATGTGAAGCTGCAATAAGAAGAGAGGATTTAGTTCTCCAGGTTCTGCAGGAGCACTTCAACCAGAGGACTTTGACAGGACGGGGCAGACTGTCCAGCAGAGAGAGGATAGAATCCTGTCTGTCTGCATCTCCAAAGGGTTAGTGTATTTATCTGTTTTAATCTGAAATCCATGTCCTCCATCATGAGATTTAAAATGCTACAAGAGCATGTTAAAACACCGAAAACATGATTGGATCTTCAAAAGTATATTTTATCCAAAAGCTTCATCAGAGAGTAAATATTTGAGTTATTATCTGGTTCTGTGTATAATAATATATTGTGGAATAGTAAGACATACATAATAATCTTTAAGTAAAATATTTGGTGTTTTTTGAGGTATTTTGATCATCATATCAATAAAACATTTTCTTTTGAGGGTTCCTGTCAGTCATCTGCTTTATGGTCAATGTGGACACATTGTTGGCAATGATTCCTGAACAAGTTTATCATTACATCTGCACACAGCGCTTCAACCATTTGGAGCTTTTCTTCAGCTCTGTCAGAGCATCAGGTAGAATTATAACATTAAGAACTGCTTTAAGGCTGTTTTTCATCTGTCGTCTCTGGACAGGAGGCAGTTTGTCTTTAGTCTCAACAGGAAAATTAACAATGAAAATACAATCTAAACATACATGTGCAGTAGAAGCATCAACATCATACAAATGTCACTATTCACATGTTATTTTCTAAATGCTGAACAACTTTTTTTTCGCATCAGAGACCCAGGGGAAAGGTTATGGTTATGATAATACACCAAATGGTTTCTGAGTGTGGTTGTGTCTGCAACTCACCACTTCTCCAGGGGATGGGTTAACATCAGAGAAATTTCACACACCTAGGTACATGACAGCTAAAGGGATTTTAAGTTTAAATAACTCCATCCAACAACATTTATCCCAGCACATACTTAAAATCTGTGTGTACATCTATGTGCATCTTAGCTGCATGTATTACACGCAACGTGAATTTGCATAAATGAAAATACAATCTAAAAATAAGCGAGCAGTTCAAAAATGATATAATGTGAGTAAATGGGTTTGGGTTAATGTTCTTTTTTTTTTTATAGGAGGCTGGAATAACAACCCCCAACCCCACTGCAGGGCAGTTTCAGGGCTTTTTCCGCTGTATGATGGTTGGCTGTGGTGTCTCACCAAGTGGATCAGGAAACGTGCAGCACCTGATCAGACTGTCTCCCTGTCAGCTGCAGACATGCACTCTGATATCAGAGGAAGATCTCCATCCAATTGGCATGTTTTCCTGCATTCATGTGAAAAGTGTCCATGTGTCAAACTTTTAGTTTGAGCTGAAACTAGTTCAGAAATGTGTTTTTACTCAGGAAGCAGATCATTGAGTTCAGGATGAACAACCACCATTCTGATGTCTTATTGTTTCTGTCTTCCATAAAAAAGGCTGCAGCGCATGACAACATGGACTACCCTGGAGATTCAGAGTGCATCACATGCAGGAAGCTGTTAGTTTTTAGGGTTTTAGTGGTGATATTTCATTCTCATCTATATGTTTCAGCTTAGTTAGATCGGTAAAATAAAAAAAAACATTATTTTGTTACCACAGTGTTATCACACTTCTGTCTGATTAGTTAGATCCAAGAATGCTATCAATGTGTTTTAGTTATTATGTTTTTAAAAATGTAAAGGTCATTTCTTTTTTGATTAAAATGTAATCATTCATTTTATTAAGATGACAGAGCACATGTCTGATTGTGTTGGAAGTTTTTCTTTTCAATGTTTTTTGGATCCCAGCACCACAGAAAAACAGGAAAATGAACAATAATTCAAATGAATTGTCAAAGTTGTTTTGCTTATTAAATACTATTTTGTTGGAAAAATTACTTTTTGGTGGGAACAAAATGCTAATTTGTGGGAAGGAACTTTTTTTTTTTTGCTCATGTCAGGCTCCTTATCTCAGCAAAGGTTTAAACATAGGCTGTGACGCTGCTTCATATCGTTTAAGAGTGAAATCTTTGTTAAGTCGGACCTTCCAGGTGTGTTTCAAAAGGAAAAGCCAGCTTTGAATCCTAATCTTCAGGTTTTATCTTATAAAACCTAGTGCACCAGGTATTTCAACAACCACTTGTTGGTGGTAGCGGACCCAGCCAGCAGTGTGCTCGTCTCAAACTGCAGATCTAGGTCAGATGCAACCTTTAACACTAGAAGAACCCTTTGGTCCAGTTTATTTCTGACCTCAACCCAACGAGAGCTGCAAAGTCACTGGTTAGAAAAGACATTTGATGGTTTTGTGATCATTCATGTATAAAATGTCATTTTTTAATGTTTAGGATAATTGAATTATGAAAGTGTTTTAATTTTTTTATGCAACAATTATAACTTCTCTTACTATTGACAGCAGAACATACAGGTTCCTTTTCAAAGTAAAACACAGCCTGCAGCAGGTTTACTTGAATTAAAAATGCAAAAAAGTCAAATACGACAATTTCTATCGTTTTGACGTTAGTTGTAATTGGCCTTTTTACTTTATTTACTGAAATTTGTCGCATTTTTCTTCAAACCCAAAAAGCCACATGTGGCCCCAGACCCTCAGGTTGCAGACTGTTGACCCAGTGGCACAGATAAAGTTCAAAACCTCAGTCCACAGTGAAACACTGAAGAAACTCTTCTTTGGACTGCAGATCAAAGTAAGGTTTGGGCTAAAAACTTGAAAAAATGCTTCAGATTTTTCCTCTTAGTTCATCTTCTAAAGTATTTATTTCCTTAGAGTATTTTACTTTTCCTTTTCAAAACCCTGAAAAGGACCTGGCGGTCTGTGTCGTACAGCTGCTGTTTCTGCTCAATAAGTGGAGCTGGGTCATGGCATTGATTTATCAGGTTGCTAAAAAAAAACATTCTGTCTATGGGAGCCTGACAACTGAGAACTCATTGGTTTCTGCTTCTAGCTCTAGCAGGTCTCTATGGTGAAACAGTTTCTGCTGTATGTGAATGGCATCAATGCACTAACATGTGGAAAGGCTTCCCACTCCCTTTTGACATCAGAACACTGAGGGCAACAACAGGCCTTACCTTTGCTCAGCATGTGCATGACACATGGCAGCATTTCTATGTGCACTGAAACCCTGAGCTGAATTTACCAAGCCATTGCTAAACTCTCATCTCCGCCTAACAAGCCTTTTGAAGCCAAAGGATGATTTAGTGCAGAAAGCAGATTGTTGGTGTTGACTCTGGGGATCCCTTTAAAGTCCCACTCCAAAAATTTTTTTCTCTATTGTAAAAGTCTTCCTAGTGGTCTTTTAGTTATGATGATGGAGTTTTTAGCAAAAATCAAGAAGCCTGTGGCGTTTTTAAGACATAATTTCTGCAGAGAAGCAGGAGTTCATCAGAAATTCTCATTTGGGTCGTGGGTGGGACCACTGGCACGTTAATTTACCAACAGCCCTTTGTTAACACTCTATCCCTCTAGATTATAGCACCTCACAGCCAACGTTAACATTTTTTAAAGTCAAACAGTTCCCTGAAACGATTCTTAGCAAATAAAGTAAAACTTCAACATAAGTCAAATGGCGCTTCTTTGTGAAACAAGAACAAACAGTGCAGGGAGTTCCTGGACACTGTGACATGTCCTATAAGGTCAAATAAAAATGAAAATAAATAAATAGCTTGCTGAAGTTTTATCAAATCAATCAAATAAAGTTGAAAATAATTAGAGAAAACTGTTACATCATCATCTTTTAACTACTCAACCAAGACAAAATCCCAAAGAGATGAAACATGTTTTTTTCTGCTGCTTATTGCGATTGGGGGAGTAAAACACACTTTGTTTTAAAGATGCATCTGTGACACAGTAACTGAAATGGGTGGGCCAAAGTCTCCCTGCTCTTTTCCAAAGCATCCTCTTGCATCAGTGTTTTCCTCCTCTGAGCCGCCATCTGGGTCAAAACTCTACGGATGGATAACTCCAATGTGGTTTTTTTTGCTTTGATAATGTTAGCTTGGACTTGCGAGGAGATATAAGCGAACGGGAGTGAGTGTAAACCAAGGCATGCTGGGATATCAACATAGAGTTATTTTTGTACCAACAGTACCGCCCAGAACTCAGAGGTGAATTTCTGATGAACTCCTGCTGCTCTGCAGAAACTATGTCTAAAAACACGATGCTTTTTTGAATTTGTCTAAAAGCTGCATAATCAGAACTAAAAGACCACTGGGAACACTTTTGATCGGATGAAAATATAGTTGGAGTGGGACTTTAATAAGATGCTTTCTAAAGGTGTTTGTTTGAGCAGGCAGTTAAAGGGTTAAGCAGCAGAGACCAAAGTTGATGGTGTTGATGGTGCCTTCTTTTGGGCTTGTAAATTGCAGACCTCGCCACAGATGCGCTCACTGGGTACTGATGAGGAGGATGCCCAAAGAAACTCTTGCTTGTTTTTGAGACACTTTATACCCGGTTGATGTTGGCGCTGAGCAGAGGAGGGAGGGGCCGCTGTTTTTCCCGCTCATAGGCGCGCGAGACTTCCTTTTTTCTCAGAGTGAGGAGGACAATCATTCATTTTATAACGCACGATTAACGGCATTAAAGTCAACTGCATTAACGCCTGAAAAGTGACGCGGATCACGTGGATGACGCGGATCAGATCACGCGGTTCAATGCTGGAGACAGTGCGGCACAGCTGCACCTGAGCCAAAATAACCAGCACATTATCAGCCCTTTGGATTAAGAAAAAAGGCCAATCCTTGTCGGCCAAGACCTTCAACGGACATCAGAATCAACGGACAACAGAATGATGGACGCAAGAAACACATGAATTATGAATATCACACACGTATTACAAAATCCAGACATTTCCTTCATGGACAATGTGCTCATTGAACGTAGAGGCAGTGTGACACAGCCTGCACAAGCAAACTCCTCCATGAAGAAACACAGCTGCTTCGAGCTGTGGCTGCTAAAGGCCCACTGTACCTCAGGTCTGACTGGGTCCTCGATGCCCACCACGGCAATGCAGGTCAGCTCATTCAGGATATCATTCTCATTGTCCCAGTTTGGCTCCCCAGCCTCAGCGTGGAAGTCCCTGTAGGCCACACAGATGGTCCTCAGTCCATCACACGCCATGGGTTCGATCACCTTTCGCACCATCTCGTCCCGGTCCTTCGGCTTGAACACACGAGACTGACCCTGAGCGTCCAAGATATGAGAACACCTCGAAGAAAGTAGAAGAAAGGAGGTCGGTCAAGCCAAAAGATGACCCCCCCACAAACATGCTAAGCCCGCCCACTTACTTCCTCAGGACAATCTCTGATGCCCCCTTGCTGTACATGCGGAAACTTTCATTAGCATTTTTCAAGACCGTGCTCATGGACTTGCGAGAGGAGTTAAATGTATAAACTTTGTAAAGCTTCTCTTCAGGGATCTCTTCTCTAATTGGCTGGTAGTCTCTTTTCAGGTCCAGCACCAGACCCAACAGAGCACACTCAGTCTTGTTGCCCACGTGGCGAGGAAGACCACCCTCTTTCTCTGGAGGCTGCAAAGGTACAAAAGTTACGAGTTTCATCAGCTCCACTCCTTCAGAGAAGAAGGAAGATCCCTTCACATAGAATGTTTAATTTAAAAATATTTTGTCACTTCAGAAATTTTACTAAATCCTTTATTTAAAATACGACTGTTCCTGGTCTGTTTTTGAGGAGTGACATTCTCTTCATTCATGTCTGTGTTTGGCTGGAAAGGGAAAGGACTGACCAGAATCTTGGTGGTATACGCTGAGTTGATGGAGATGCTGTTGACCAACATTTCTAGTGTATCTGGTTTGATAGCTTCAGGCTCTGGGACAGTTTTGTAGTGTGTATCTCCAATGTACGCCTGAACAACGGTCATGCGGTTCATGGTTAGAGTGCCGGTCTTATCGGAACAGATGGCTGTGGCATTGCCCATGGTCTCGCAGGCATCCAGGTGACGCACCAGGTTATTGTCTTTCATCATTTTCTAAAAGACAAGAGGATGAACTTTCACAAACCTTAAAAGACAAAGAGAGGGATGCTTTATTGTCCAGGAATGATCTTGAGTACCTTGACTGAATAAGCCAAGGAGATTGTGACCGCAAGGGGAAGGCCTTCAGGAACAGCCACCACCAGCACTGTTACACCAATGATGAAGAACTTTACAAAATACTGGATGTATATGGGTGTACACTCTGCAACCCAGCTGCGGCCCTGGACCCAAAAGATGTCGATCACAAAATAGAGGATGAGGATGATGACCGTCATAGCAGACATGAATAGTCCTGTTGGAAACAAGCACATGGCTCCTTTTAAATACAACCAAATCACAAAGATAAAGCCTAAGATATGAGTCTCCAAAATGATGACAGATATCCCAGGTTCTGTTCCCACAAGTAGTTCTGAAGGTGATCCTGCCATTGTGTTGTGAATAAACTAACAGTTATTTTCTACTTGTGCTTCATATTGCAGAAGACCAAGCAATTTCAAACTACAAACTGCATTTGAGAGTAAAAGGTTTGTTACAAGCATGACCACAAAAAGCATTATAAAGTGAACTGTCCGTCTCGGTTCCTCTACTGATGCTTCTGCACTGCATTTAGGGCTGAAATGAGTCAGACCATTTGTCCTCTGGATCTAAATCAAAGATTGTCAACATGTCATTCTTGAAAATTGATTCATTAACTAAGAATCAAAAAGGTTTTTTTTTATTTTTTTGTATGTACATGTATAAATAAAAGGTCATACAGGGAAGAAGAAGAAGTCATGAATCAATCTGTAGCACCACTAACCCGTTTCTTTACTTATAAAACCGATTCAGTTCTGCACAAAATCAACAATTTCATTTTCAGTGTGTTCAAAGAATTTTACTACGACAGTTGGAAGGCAGTCTTTTTAACATTGGACACCAAGTTAAGCCTGGACAGCTCTGATAGTGCTCGCCATTTTTGTTGCTCCACTAATGTTAGGTTGGAGGTGTGAGGGGCTGTAAGCTAGCAGGAGAGAGTGTAAACAAAGGCATGATGGGAAATGAGCGCAGGTTTACTCCACGTCAATGGTCCCACTCACAACTCAGAGGCGAGTTTCTAATGAACTCCTGCCATTCTGCAGAAACTATGTCCTTGAAATGGACATTTCAAACGTCAAACTCCTAAAAGTCCACGGGGAACACTTTGACAATAGATGAGAAGATGATGGAATG
This sequence comes from Adrianichthys oophorus, assembly GCA_036245035.1. NCBI lineage: Eukaryota > Metazoa > Chordata > Actinopteri > Beloniformes > Adrianichthyidae > Adrianichthys > Adrianichthys oophorus. The sequence goes on from BSAI01000148.1 coordinate 305,394, forward strand.
GGTCTTTAAAATCGGAAACATTCACAGGAAAATGGTTTGCTTGAACTATTTTATTAGTACATGGTCTGAGTTTGTATAGCGTTGAATGTGTTAAGCACCATGCTCTCTGCAGTGGTTTGGAAACGCACTGAGACGCCAAGACCTGAGAGTGCTGCACGCAACCAAGCTGGATCACTAAGCCAGGATGTTCCAGGACCGAAAAAAAACTTTTGAATGTGTGAAACAAAACCTGCAACAGCAGCAAACTCAACACTTTGCTGAACAGCATTTAGATGTGAACCTCATCTTTACTTTTCCTTGAAGCATGTTTTGTTTCCTTGAACTTTTCAGTCTGCAGGTTAGAAGGCCTCTGACACAACAAGGTAAAGATGGGATTCTCCCAACTGACTGCTTATCTTGCTATGAAAAACTTACAGTGGGATAAACTAGAATGAGCTAAGCAGGCAGAAGCCAAACTTGGGTTTTTCCTTTTATCCTTAATGCTTCAACTTCAAATTTTGATTTCTTTTACGTATACATGTTCCCCAACAGGCTGTAACCCATTACCAGGCAAATTCACGCACTAAAATCCCAGAATTTTCATCTAAAATATACCAAATAAATATAATAAAATGAGATCAAATAAAATAAAACTGAGAAATTCTTTATTTGAGATTTTAGTGAGAAACCTCTGTGGAATCTAAACCTTTAACTTTACAATGCGTTACCGTGCTACCCCTAATTTTTGAGGTAAGAAAATATTTTCAATAACAGAAAAGGAATCTGAGGATATCAAAGAAATAATTTGTCATTTTCGTTTTGACTTTCCTAAAATCAATGACTTTAGAGGTCTTAGTAACATTCTTTATGTGTTTTGGCCTAAATTCCATTTCTGTCCTGTATTGAAGGACAGCTATCCCTAAAGGCTTGCCTGTGACTAACTCCCTTCCCCGCCTGTCAAACTGTCCCAAAAACCCAGAAGATTAAGGCTGATTGAAATGACAGAACACCTTTAACTCCACGATGAGTCATGTCCCCATTAAGAACAGAGTACTGGAAGTTAAAGAACCCTCCTGTTTCTGAAGCATCCTCTCCAACCTTCTGCAGCAGCTTCTACACTTTTGCCTCTGAAACATCTTTGTTTCGCCTCGCTCTGCTCTGCTGTTTGGGAGGGGAATGTTTGTTGGGAATGCATTCCATTGAGGAACACAGAAAACGTGCATAAATGTATTTGAACATACTGTCTTTCTCATGTCAAAGTGAACAGCAAAAATAAATTACACTAAAGTTCAGCTTCCGTCATCTTTTGTTCTATTGTCAAAGTGTTCCCAGTGCTCTTTTAATGAGGATCTTGCTGTTTTTAGATCAAATCTAAAAACCTGTAATTTTCTAGGACATAGTTCTGAAGAGCAATGGGATTTTGTCAGAATTTCACCCCTGGAGGACTGTTGGTGTGGAGAAAACTCCAGCCCCTTTCCCGTTACCTTCAAATGGCCTATATCATGCCTTTTTTTAGATCTTTCAGAGTAAACTATATCCATAAATATCATCATATTTGAAGGAGCCCAGTCAATATTAGAGGCCGGCATCTTCAGTAACGAACACTGCTAGACTGGCATCAGTAAGAGATGGGACACAACTGGAACATATACAGTATTGTGCATCTAAAATGAAAGCATGTTGCTGGGCTGATGCTCACTTTCCTATGCATGAACGTGTGGATTCTGAGGGGCAGGTTTTTAGGAGAATCAGATGTGTGAACGGATCAAAATACCACTTAGAGGTTGTTCTTAGTGAGGAATTAACACTATAAAACACTTATTTGGTATGGTATAGACCCCTTAACTGAGCTATCTGTTTACACTCTCTCATGCTCGCTCACAGCCCCTCACGACCTCAACCTAACATTACCGATTCAACAAAAACGGTGAGCAGCATCAGAGCTATCCAGCCGTCCAGTTCTGATCCATAGTCCAGCTCAGACGAGGAAAACAAAGACGTTCTGTCTGTCTGTGACTGGATGCATCAGAATGGGGCGGAGCAGGGAGCTTATGGCCCGCTCAGCATATTTTCTAACTCACAAATATGCTCTTTTTCAGTGGCATTTTTTGGACAGCTCCCGATTCACAGTACTTTCTAAATTAAAAAAATCCAATTTTTTTCCTCCATCAGGAGCACAACAGAAGTGTAAATTCAGCTTCACACAAGACGGACTGGGTATGGTTGTTCTGGAGAAAGATCTGAGCAATAGAACCCAGACTGATAAACCACAGAGGAGTCCCATCTTCTCCACCCTACTCAGGGACCTCTGGACCTTTTCCTCTTTACATGAGCTATAAATTTTGCTTTTTAACTTTATGTGAAGTTTATTAGCGTGCACATGTTTGTATGATGGAGGACGAGTGCGTGCACATTCCTCACCAGCTTTGCCGATCTGCACAGTCAGTCGGGTCAGTTTGCCCTGCAGCACAGACTTCTCCTTCTTCGTCACGTTGACCTTCTTAACCTCTTTGACCTCTTCCTTCTCCTCCTTGTCTTCCAACTCTGCAGCTTCCTCGCTCTTCAGCGGCTGGATCTCCAGAGCGATACCATCCTGAGTTTTGGCTGATTGGGGGGGTGAGGGTGCAAAGTTTGAATGAATTTAACGACCAGGAGGAAATGGAACCCACATGGTGAGTAAAGACAGAGACGAAGGATGGAGAAAAGGAGATGAAGGTGAGTAAAAAAATTGATGGAAGTGTTTCAGGTTCAGGAATGAAGATGGCAAAAGTTTTTGGCCAAGACATAAAAATGAAAAATCATTGAAATAATAAGACAAATGGTTAAAAAAATGAGGACACAGGGTTGAGGAGTGGATCAGGGAAGAGAGGCAGAGAAACTGTTACACATTCAGTCAAAGGAAAAGCTTCAGAGGGCAGGCTGAGCTGACGAAGTCCTCACATTGTTAGCTTGGTGGCTATATGCAGATTCTGTGCCATTTCATATCTTTGCGATCAGAAAATATTGGTGAAACAGTCTGAGCAGCTTCCAGTGTGTCACAGCAGCAGACAGAATGGGTCTGAGGGGTTCACACTGTGCTGTCCACGCACACACACCCACGAGCGTGTTCAGTTTCATCTCCGGCTCATTTGCATACAGTAACTTTGGATTTGCCTGGCGTGGGCTGTGCTGAGGCTGCAGCAGAGCTGCCCTGTGAGTGCAGCTGCTGACTGCATTCAGGAGAGCCAGGGGCAGATTACCACTGGGGGCAGAAAAGTTCTCCTCTAATCTGATGTGAGACCTGCTCTCTGCTTCAGTGTCACACAGTTCAGAAAACTACACTGTGAAATGTGAGGGCATTCAATCATAAAGACATGAATCGTACAGTCACACTAAAGTCTTCTGAGTGAATGTGGAATGGAAGAGGTTACGGGCATGAACCATAGTGAAGATGCTGGGACTCTTCTGGCCTGACGACAGCCCTATCAGAAGAGATTCTGTTTCTTCTTCTGCAACGCCAACAGACCTTTACGTTCTGTCTGCGTGTTTTAATGGCTCGTTTTTGACCCAAACACTTGAGCACTTTCTTTGGGAGATCTGCAGCCTTTCATCAGGTGAATGTGTCTCCTACTCTGAATGTTCTGACACCATCAGCTGTATTCAAACACATAAGTGAGGTTCCAGTAATGAGGCGTTTTAGAATTATTTTTGTATAGTTTGATATTGATTTATTGGATGAAAACTGTGTGACTGCTATGAAAACATCTAAATAAGAAGGGTTACTTGATTTTAGTTAGCAGCATTTTTCATTAAATTGGTCTCATAATGATGGAAGTCCGTGTTTGATTCTGATCCATCTAACGTCTGTTTTGTTCCGTGCTTTGCTGAAGTTGTTGCAAGGAAAGAAACACCTTGCCCCACACATCTGACAGAATCAGAAGGATGTTGCAGGAGACTTTTAGCACACATTTTTAAATGACTCTGGAGCTTTTAGTTGAAAGCTGTCAAAAAGAGTGGAAGAATGACAGCCAGAGCAAAGCCAGCAGATGACCAAGGTTTTGTCCCGCTCCAGCCCCAGCAGATCCACCGCCCCTCCCCACGCCAAATAGTTCAAGGAGGAATGTCATTTCACAACATCACGATCTCACATTTAAAACTCCACATGTTGTAATGAGTCATATGTCAAACCAAGAGGCTGTGGAGCTTAATGCGCATGGTCCACTCTGAAGGCCACAACAAACAACTAACTGACAGCTTCACACAAACAGGACTGAGACCCACGGACCAACGATAGCATGAAACCATGAGAGAGCGCACAGGGGCGGGGGGTGTCTGACAATCCAAAGAAAACAACGCAACAAACAGAAGATAAACTTAAAGTACCTCTCTGAACAAAATGGAAGGATGACAGCAATGACAAACACGAGGCCGCAGAGACCTCAGCAAGACAGGCAGAAGAGAGCAGGAGGAGAGAGTGACACAGTGACTACAACACAACATGGAGTCCTGAGCAACACCCTGAGGGAAATGAGACGAGTGGAAAGCTGCAGGAAAGGAGACTGCAGAAACACAGACGGTGGGTGCTACAGGAGCCCACCAACATGGGCAGGGTGCAACTCCCACACTCAGCCCAACTCCAGCCACAAACACTGACCCCCAGCCTGCGGTCCTGACAGTGCCACATCTGGAACCCCACACTTCTGACCCTGTTTCAGGAGATGACAGTTGGTTCAGGGTTTCCTTTGGATGTTTGTCCAAAAAAAAGAAAGTGTTTCCAGATCTTTTGCCATTTCCTCTGCTATGAATGACTGATGTTGATTTGGTGCTGAACAAACAGAGTTAAGGGTGAGAAAGCCCACAGAGATTTTTCCTTCATGTGCAGACTAGTTGCAATTGCAAATCTAAAAAAATGGTTGTTAAAAAAAAAAAAAAGAGCCTTGTGTTTCCTGGTTCATCAAGAAGTGTGCGGCAGATGCTTCAACCACAGGAAGCCAGGAAGTGGGGAGCTGCGAGGGTGAGGCAGCTTGCAGTGAAAGCTGGTTATGTGTTGGATCACATGAGGCTTAAAAGAACAGTAGGCTGATTCTACAAAAAAAAAAAAAAAAAGGTCTAATCTTGAAATACACCACGTCAGACAGGTAACATATCCTTTTGTCAAAGCATGGCAGGCAGCTGCATCTTCACCAGGTGAAAAAATGAAGGAACAAAGAAGTCAGGTCGATAGGTTTTAAACACTGGTATGGAGCCTTGGACTAGTTTGGTAAAAGTTTTTTTAGAATCTAGGGAATTGTTTCAGTCAGTGTTTCAGAAACTGAGCTCTTGACAAAGCAGTTTACGTAAAAACTAGGGCTGTCTACGTCAAGGCCTGAACGCCCGCAATTCATTTACAAAGATTTACACGTTAATTTTTAATAACGCAGATTAATTACACGTTAGAAGCGACTGTCTACCCACTTCGCGTCGGGAATTATTTCACTCATACCATGGTCACTTACAAAAGAAATTAATTTAAAATCAATTTTTGTGAGTTTCCTTTTTTTTTTTTTTTTCACAAAGTGGACTATATTTGATTGCTGAAAGTAATCAGGGTATGTTGTAACTCTTTATTATATCGGTCATTTTCTTTTTTCATTATTTTTGTCTGATTGCTGAAAGCAATAAGAGTATGTTATTTAAATTCTTTATTATGTTATAGTATTATTATTGTCTGATTTCTGAGAGTAATCAGACAACACTTAAAGCAACCTCTGATTGCTTTCAGCAATCACAGTATGCTATATTACAGATTTATTATAGTTCATTATTGTTGTCTGATTGTTGAAAGCAACCCAGAAAAGAACAGGAGGAGAGAGTGACAAAGTGACTACAACATGGAGTCCCGAACAACACCTTGAGGGAAATGAGATGAGGGGAAAGCCACAGGAAAGGAGACTGCAGAAACACAAATGGTGGGTGCCAACGCTGATAACATTAGCACCAACCCCTGCTTGAAGGGTTTCAAGCAGGGTTCAGAGTTAGGCTGATAATGCTTAGGGTCCTGCCAACCCTGAGCGACTGCAGGGGCAGAGGAAAGCAATATATGTGGTGATCGTCACGATAGGTTCAATAAAGCATCAGTTCACATCTTACTGCATGTTTTTGTCCAGAAGATGAAGGAAAACATTTGTTTTAAAGAACCCTGCGCAGTGATATAGAACATTTGTGCTATGTGACCGGATCTACTTCCGGAACACTCAGCAGTCAATCAGAAAAGAGTATTCACCTGGACCATTTAAAGTGCAGAAACACAATGTTTGGTTCTTCTGGCTGTATATCAGCATCTTTGTTTTCTTGGAGTACTACTGCAGACATTAAAGTATTTACAGTTCTGCTTATTTTTGATTATATCATTGTGATTAATCGTGATTAATCACAATCCAAAATTGTGATTAATCTGAATTTTTTTAAATCAATTTACAGCACAAGTAAAAACGCACACACAAATGTGCTAGAGAAATTTCCTGCCAACTAAATCCATCTTTGAAATCTAAGTTAATTGAACTCAAAGTTTGAGGTTTCCTAGAACTGCTGCTTCTCTGAGTTAATTGACCCCTATGAGAGTTCCAGAGATGTCCACAGGCTGTCACAGACTTAAAGTGTGAGAGTTGCACCCCTCAACAGTTAAAGCAACGTCCCCCGTTACACAGCAAAGAGAAAAAGACAGAGAAGGGAACAGAGGAACAAACAGAGATGAGCTGGACACTCCCCTCCTGCTGCTGGGTGGAGGTGAGGAGGAGGTAAGTCACACGAGGATGAGAGGCAGGAGGGACAGATGGATGAATGGAGGGGTTACCTTTGTTGCGATTTTCGGGGGGTCCTTGTTTTTTACCTGTTCGAACAGAGAGAGAGGGCGGAATGCTGATAAGATGGCTCAAAGGAAAAGAAGATCAAATAAAACTGAAGGAGAACAGAAACCCAAACATACAAACCCACAGGTGTGTGTGTGCGTGTGTGCTGTGGGCAGGAATGACCAGATCAGCAGAGAGAGTTGCCACTTCCTACTGTGAAGAACCAGCAACCTGGCTCTAACAACACATGCCAACACAGGTGCACGATCCTGCTGAACTTCTGAGCTTGTCGCGTTTGACTCTTTCCCAGACTTTTGGGTTTGTGGATTTAGAAAAAAGACCAAACTGGGGTTTACTTGCTATGGCGTGTTTCTGGCTGGATTCCTCCATGTACCTCCTCTGTTTTCAACCACAGCATGTGATGACATGTGGGAGTGACACTTCTGTATCTCAGATCCAAAGCTCTGACTCAATATTCCTCGCATGTGGCTCCGGTAGAACAAAACAGTCTTTGGATGAAGCTAAATGTCTTGGCTCAGCTCCAGAGCACATCTCCCAACTTTCTGCTGACTTGGCACAAAGGACATTTGAACAGGTGAAATATTTGATGGACCTCATAGCAACCACCTCCTGAAATATGGAGCAGTCGGCCAGCTGAATGGGTGAAGAAAGGCCGCTGCTTTCATAATAGAAGCTGACTGGTTGATGTCCAGGCCTGGTATGACTGCATGTGATTTTGAACGAGACCGCTGTCAGAAGCAGCCGTCGTCTGTGTGGATCATCAGACATAACAGACTGCAGCAGTGCAGCTCGGAAGAACGTGGAAATCCCTGCATGGGGCCGAAGGTCAGAACTTACTGTACCTAAACATAAACATCATCAAAAGGCCTGACCTGCTTACCTGCTTTGGTGCTGGGCTGAGGAGAGTGGGAGCACTCAGCATTTTCAAATGTTTTGATTTTCCTCAGAATCTTCTTTCTTTTTTTTTTTTTGCTAAACGGATGCTGTAAACCTGAGCATCTCTCTCTGCTGAGCTGGTACATTCAGCCACTTTACAATGAATGCCTGACAAACTCAAATTTTAGCCAATAAAACAAATGGTCAGACAAAACCAGCCAAAGAAAAACACACAGTAAAAAGGGAATTAGCATGATACAAGCAAATCAAAAGCACTGCAGGAGCCTGTGGCTTTGTTTCAATCAGCTTTGAGACGGGGCCATCTGGACTTTTGAAGAGTTCCTTCACAAAAGCAACTGTGGAACAGATGAAAGTCTATGAGTCTATTTGAAATGCCCTTTATGCCAGTCCACTCAGTACAGAGGACAGAAACGTCCACAAATAAATGAGACCAAGATGATGAGTTCCTATTATTCCTTTTCCGTTCTGCCAAAGACACGATTGGTCTTTATTGAACTTCAGAGCCAGATTAAAAATACTAAATTAAAACCACCCTTTTTCTAGTCTACATCATCTTTTAGCATTTAGTTTGGCACTTGATCATTTCAATTAGGAATCTTTAAAGCACCCATAGAATTTTAAAGCTTCAATTGCTGGAAAAGAATAGTTCAATGTGTTTCTAATCATGGCTTTCATAAATACAAATATGTACAGTGAATGGTTGATGGATGGCTCTTTGGAGAAATGAAATATTGCTAAAAAATCACAAATCAACTGATTACACAATCTGGATTTCAGGTTCAACAAAGAGCTTTTGTCCCACAGAACTGTGATTTGATAAAGATGACAGATTCAAATGAAACATTAGACCACCTGATGGGTCCTCTCTTCACTCACCAATGACCTCCAATGATGCCAAACCTCTGAGGCTTTTACAACACGGACAACATCTGTTCTTCACACAGACAAAAGAGTTTTGGCTTTGTTTTCAACACCGTCATCAGCTCAGAAGCCCTAACGTAGATCCACAAACACATCAGGTGAATAATAAGACTCTCTACACTAACCAGATATGCTGGTTAACCAGAGATGACAACAAAAGGTTTGGAATATTGTTTTCTGCCCAGTGAAGCCACTCATCACAACTTATTTTAATTCCAACACTGGTTTCAGATCCCACCTCAAAGGGGGCTGTGTGACCACATCAGTGCTGATGAACGGAGCAGACACACATCTGGGTAATTGTGAGGCCAAAATGCAATCTGTGTGTCTGTGTGTGTGTGTGTGTGTGTTGGTGCTTTTCTTAGTACTGTACAGTGAAGCCAGAAAGCTGGTCGGAAGGTACGGTTTGATCTGCCATGACTTCAGGTGTGTGTGTGTTGGGGGGGGTGTCAGAAGATGCTGATGCTTATGGGGTCAGGTTGAAAATTTGGAAAAAAATAATGTGGAATTATTGAAAATGTGACAGAAAGGATATTGCAAACTTGAAAGAAATATTGAAAATGTAAAAAATTGACATTTAAAATTTGACTAAAAAGAAAATATTGAACCTAAAATTGTAACCAAATAAAAACCCAAATAATTTTCTTTCCTTTTTGTTTCATTTCTCCCTCTTTGCCTTCAGTTCTTAGATTTCAATTCACTTTTCAAGTTTTCACTGCTGAGCTGATCGTGGGGGCGGGGCTTCAAGCTCATTGGCTATTTGAACATGACTCCGGCGGAGATCATGGTGATGTGACATCTTTTCTGCTCCAGAACAGTGTCCGTCTATGTTGCTGCCTGTGGCACCCCACTCTGAAGTACCAAACTGTGGGAGAACATTTTCACTTTTGTTTTCCCTCGCTCTATCCCTCTATCTCACTGTTTGGTGGATTTCTTTTGCAGCGCTACTTTGTTGTTCAGCTTGTCAATCAATCTCTTCTGTGCCATGTTTTGCGGTGACGCAGCACGTGCAGGTCGCCAACGTTATATAAATCTTCATGTGATTAGATTGTTGTTTTCTTATTTCTTATGTTCTATGAAGGGGTGACCTCTGAGAGTTTAAACAAGAGAGAAAAGTGTTCAAGTGTTCATGTCTGTCTAAAAGAAGTGTTGGAAATGTGTAGTGAGGAGTCCTGTCTGTCACCCCATGGGAAATGTCCCAGTATCCAATTAGCTCAAAGCCCCGCCCCCACACAAAAGTAGGATCAGCTCGGCAGCGAAAACTTGAAAACTGAATGGAAACTGCAAACAGAACTGAAGGCAAAGAGGGAGAAACAAAACAAAAAGCTGAAAATCTAAATAAACTTTTTTTCTTTTATTTGGTGACAGTTTTAGATTTTAAACGTTTCTTTTTATTCAAGTTTTAGACTCACCCTTTTTTTCAAATGTACAATATTTCTTTCAAGTTTACAATGTGTACTTTTGAGTTTAAAACAGTCTTAAAATGGTATTTTTTTTCTCTTCATTTTCCAGTCTGATCCAAATTTGATCCCACACAGCGTTCCCAACGTAAATGTGTTTATCAGCCATAAAGGCTGGATTTGACAATCATGCTGAGTACACGGAAACTTTGTCCTTTACAAAGCTGAGCCACAGTCAAGAACTGATCCACCTCAGAAACCTACAACCATGGCTTATTCTCATGCCGGTGTACGGGGGTTGACCTGCCCTGGGGCAGCAGGTCGGGTGTTGTCTGGGTCCGTCAAGGGTCATAGAGAGGAGAGGAGCAGCCGCATCTTAAGGGAGTGAAGATGTGTCTTGCAGTTCTCTTGAGGCTCGAGCGACCACCCTAAGAGACGTCACCAAAATGGAATGTACCATTGTCATGTGTGGTAGATTATTTGTAAGGATAATGGAAGCAGTGCTTCACACTCTCACCTCCCCTCACAGCGAGAGGCCCTGGTTCAAATCCCAGCTGGGGCCTTTCTATGTGGAGTTTGCAGGTTAACCGTGCACTCTGCCTTCCTTCTACAGTCCAAAAACATGCTTCATTTGGTAATTGTCCGTAAGTGTGAGTGTGTGCTACTGTGTGGCCCTGCAACAGACTGGCGACTTGTCCAGGATGAACCCCACTTTGGCCCAACAGTAGCCAGGAGAAGCTCTGGTGACCCCGTGACCCCGAAAGGAATACAGTGGGTTCAGAACCTGGATGAATAATATAAGTTACATGCACTTATGATGTATGATGATGCTGTTGCACGGCGCCCTTTATGCAGCCCTCCAGTAAGCACTGGCTCCATACTGATGACGCACACGTGACACAAGTGCCTGTGAGATGTCCACACAAACTACACTGTCTCATTTCTAATAGTCAGAGCACGTGAAAGGGATACACGGTGTGCACACCTTTTACTTGAACAGCACTAAAAGCTTCCTGCGTAGAGTGCCGAGTCAGGGGCTTGAAAAAAGGTACAACTGTGTACAACACGCCTGCGTCTCTCCATTCCCTTATTAGGCATTACCTAAGGTTTCACTACAGCCTGACGCCCCAGCATGCCCGTAGAAAATGTGACTCAACAGTTTTGCTCCACTGCCACCCGCGTTCCCCGCACCAACGTGCCCGTCTTTCCCCTGCACACAAAGGCAGTAGAGGCTTTCCATGGGTTATCATGACAGCTTTGGCTCAGGGTTCATCTGATCAGGGTTCATTCCTATGGATGAGATGTAATAGTAATGCAGTGCTATTTTAACAGTCAGGAGTAAGCACAGATGCCGTCAACATTCATTTTGCTTTTATTATGGATGCAGGTTTTGGTAGGAGACAGCCTGTGTGGGCTACAGGTGAACTCACTCTTGGTCTCATTTATTCACTTGATGGTGCCTTCATCTTAAGAGGCTGTAAACACATTTACAGAATGGTCAGACCCTTCAAACGCCTCAGTCCAGACTGAAAGAGGGGGCAAAAACAACAGCAGAACCTCAAACCCACAGAAGCTGACCAGCCTTTCACAAATGCTGAAAATATCCCGGAAGTGACATCCCAGCTGGTGTGATCAAACCCTGAGACATGACTGGCACACCTCAACAGGTAGTGTGTTGCGTGTGTCTCACAGCCTATTTTCCATTTCTTACTTTTCTTGACCTTCTTCTCTTCGTCATGCTCACTGGCACCCAGGAGAGTAAAGATGATGCCAGTTTGAGAGTTGAGGCCAACGGCTGACACCACCATCCTGCCAGAGCCCTCCATCACATGAGTCCCTGAGGAAAGGGTAGAAGCCCATCATCACTGGCTCGATCTTTGTGTGTGTGTGTGTGTGTGTCTTTGCTAGTGATGATGATGGCGCTTCAAAAACTCACCAGATAACAACAAGGGGTCCTTTTCCAGAGATTTCCTGACCTGGTCAGACTCTCCTGTGAGAGAGCTCTCATCAATCTTCAGGTCGTTTCCTTGGATCAGAATCCCATCAGCTGGCAGCAGGTCTCCTGCAGGCAGAGGTCCGAGGGGTCAGCCAGGGTCTCAATCCAAGCTCATTAAACACACTGAAAAAACCTTTTAGCTGGTATGATTCCAGTAGGATTTTTATGCTCCTTATTTGCCGAGTGTCTATAGTAGTACTGTCATGTGCATTCATTATTTGTGCAATATTTTATTATTCATGGTCTGTAATGAATTAATTGAATTCATCTATTTTAATCTAACCTAACAATTGCCTCATTTTGAGGTTCTTGCATTTAAGTTTGTGACATTGTGGTAAAGTAAAGGATTAAATTACAACTAAAAAAGTTGTAACCTTTTTTCTGAGTAATCCAAACTGAATGATCACAAACTTCTTAAACTGTTAGCATTCTTATTCTACAGTTTGCACTGCGATGCCATCAGCCCTCCAATAACAAAGATCTCACCAGGCTTTATCACCTCCATAGATAAAGGCTGTAGCATTGTGGCGTTTTCATGTTTAGTTCTGAAAAGAACAACAAAGTCGCACATTGACGACTTCACAGCAGCAACACGGTGCGTGCTGTTTAAAGGGGAATGACTGTATGTAGAGGCAATAGAACACGGACATCAGGATGTGCAGAGAGCGGTGTGAAACCTGATTTCAGCTGAGTGACGGTTCATGCAAGTAAACAGTTGGAGCCTTGTTTCTTAGATTTGAGAACACAATAATAGTTTTAGATGAATGAGAATAACACAATAAAAAACACACTCATTTGTCTGTAATTCATGAATGGCATTTATTTGTCAGCCCTGGTTTAATGCTTTTCAGCCGTAGATCACTAAAGTAAAGCTGCAGTCTGCTCTCACTGTCTCATGGGCTTGAGCTGAGGCATGGAGCCTGTTACTCTGCCATGAAGCTATTTTTACTCTCAACAAAACAAAGGTCAGATAGATCAGGACAACATCAGTAAAGCTGTACTTCCTACCATATTTGATCTGAGCGATGTCTCCAACCACAATCTCTGCCACTGGAATCTGGATAACTTGGCCTTTGCGAATGACGGTGAACTTCTGTTCCTGTTCGATGCGACTCTGCAGCCCGCGGAACTGCTTCTCTTTGGACCAATCGTTGAAGGCTGTTACCAGGACCACAATGATGACTGAGAACAGGATGGCTGCACCCTCAATCCAGCCCGCCTGGGCTTCTCCCTCGTCTTCCACGCCGCCTGCCACTTGTCCACACGCTGCCAGTAAAAGACGAGGACATGAAGCAGAACTATTTCCAAAATAAAAAGCTTTGGTATTTTTAATAAAAGTAGAATTCAATCCTTTCTTATTAGCATGGAAGACTGAATGTACTGACATTCACTGTCGCCCCCTGGTGGGTGGTAAAAAGACAGGCCAAGTGAGATGATTGCAGCAACTTCCAGAATGATGAGTGTGACGTCCTGCAGAGCCTCCCACACCAGCTGCAGGAAGGTCTTGGGCTTCTTTGGGGGCATGAAGTTCTTGCCAAACGCAGCATGGCGTTTCTCTAAATCAACAGGGTTGCCAGACAGACCTGCAAACAGAAAAAAAGAGTTACCCTAAGTCCAAAAATGATTGATCATCTGAGCCTCTGACTCCCACAGCTATTGTTTTAGGTAGAGTCCACTGGGGTCACTATGGAAACTGTAGCACAGAGAAGTGGGGCATTTTGACATCCTTTAGAGGAATAAGGCAGATGTGACATAAACCCATCATTAACATGTTACCTTATTAGAACAATCACACAAATGTCAGACTCTGCACGGGTAAGTGGGCTGGAATGTTGCATGAACGTTATTTTCTGTGATCAAATCCTCCCCGACTTTCCCTTTGAACCTTTGTGCACACGGCTCACTTCCCAACTGAGACAGCAGTGATGAGCGGCAGTCTCAGCCTCTTCAGCTCTGCATCCATGTCAAAGCCAGGCCCTCCCTGCTTTCCAGCCAACTCCGGATCACATAACTCTGTGTGAATTGTTGAAGCTGTGAGGCAGAAGAGGCCCAAAGAAAACTACAGCCTGGACAAGAACACAGTGTGAGGCCAGAGGAGGGAGATAAGGACTTTCCAGTGTGTAAAATAAGGATGGCAGGTCCAAAGCCATGCATTAAAGTGCTGTTTATCCTTTAACCTCATGGTTTTTTCAGCTGATCCAGCAGTTCAACTTTATTTTGTATGATTTGCAGATGGTACAATAATGTAGTGAGGCCTGATTAGCTCAGAATGATCCAGGAAAGAAATGTGCAACTATGAAGAAAAGGGAAAACAAGAAAAGGATTTAGTGAAGGCCTTTTGATGTCAGTAACAAGTCAGAGTTCTGATGGGGCTGCTTGGGCGGGACCTTCAAGGGAGCATGGGTGTGTTTGGGTATGTAATGATGATGACTCCTCTGCAGCCTTAGCTGACCTCGACTGCATTCCTGCTGAGAATGCAATCTGCTGCTCCACCACAGCCAATAATTATCCCCGCACCACTTGATCAGAGCAGCCCGGTCTGGATCAGCAGCACCTCACTCAAGTGTCCTGAACGGCTATTTGGAAAGAAAAAGCACTCAAGTGCTGATTCTGTTGACCCACAAGTGTTTAACAAAGACAGATGAGTGAGCTGGGACCTTCAGCTCCTGGATGACCTTCCAACTGTAGAAAGGTGAATGGCGAGTTTGAGCTTGAAGCTGTTTTTGCTCACAGCGTGCACAGCTTTCACTTCTCCATTCATTTGCCCTTCTGAGCTGCACCCTCTTTTATAGCCTAAAGATCCTTCAGCAAAACAAACAGGAACCTGCAGTGAGAAACCTTGGGTTGGGAGAAACTGGAACAAAAAATCACTTAACTCTGACCTAAAGGTCATGCACAGCCTGAGCAGAACGCTACCAGACTGAGCACCTGGACGAGAGCTAAAACGGACTCTAACATGTTATGAACTGCTTCCTCCTCTCTTCAAGTAACAGCCGGATGTTACAGTGAGATGGAGATGATCAGGTGTTAGAGAGGAAGTTCCACATGAGTAATACTCAAGCCACAAAAAACAGGAAAGTACAGCAGAGAACAAGAAGACTGCCTGAAGAGAGCAGATAAAAAGAGGACGAGCCGCTGAAAGAGGAGCAACAACAACGACGAGAACAACTCTTCACAGTTCTGTTATAGACTGATACAACTCGTTTTTTTAAGTGGGGCCATGATAACATAATGTCTGCTTCTCCTCTGTGAATAACTCTTGCAGCACTTTATATCAAGTTGGTCAAAATGAAACTGAGGACACCAGCAGCACAGCGGCTGTCGTCTGACGCACAGTCAATATACCCAAAGTCAAAGATCAACCAACCCCTGTTCCAGCAAACATGCCTGATGGGTGAGCAGATGAAAAGAGGCCATATACTCTGAATTATAGTTCAACATGTCAAAAGTTTCTTTAAGAAAGGAGAAGCTGAAGTCTAAACACAAAAAGACTACAATGGTTCACATCAAGCCAAGTTGTAGAACTTTGAATCGCTGAAACCAAATGTTCAGCTAAATGTTTTGAAGCAGCTGTCGTGTATTTATGGTTTATCAAAAAGGGGAGAATTGTGCTGACTTGAGTGAACATGTTTTTAGTGCTACTGTCAAGAAAGCATCATGGTAAACCCTAATTCCAATGCTTCTACTGAATAATCCTATTTAAGCAGCATGCATTCCAACTACAATCTGGTGTGCCATCATTGTGCTTTAAAGCTGAAGGGAGAAGATGACTGAGATTTTAAAAATGAACAGCTGTCAGTATCATTGTCAAAGCGTTATGGTTTGGTTCAAACCATTGTTGGATCATCTTACAGAAGATTAAAGCAAAGGATATGATGTTGTCCTGAGCAAATCCTCTGGATGTGTAGGCAGGTTTCATTCTGGCCCAGACTGGAGCTCAACCACTGGATGATAGTCCAACAGTAAAATGGAGCATGTACAGATCACACTTCAATGCCTTCTTAGAAGACCCAAAGAGCTTTACAGTCACAGTCCCATTCACACACACATTCACACACATTCACACACACATTCACACACATTCACACACACATTCACACACACATTCACCCACACATTCACACACATTCACACACACATTCACACATATATTCCCACACTGATGGTGGCTCTGCTGCTGAACACTGAAGCCACCCTAAGACTACCAGGACCATGTGGGGTTCAGTGACTTGCCCAAGGGCACATTTGACACATGGGTGTGCTAGGTGATAACTGAACCTGCATTCTTTCGATCAGAGTCTGACCACTCCACCTCAGCTCCACGGCCACACCATTATAACAGTAGAAGGTGAATAGCTACTTTATGCTGTTTTCTTTGTTGTAAGTGTGCTCAGTTTCAATTTGAAGAATGAAGCCTGAAAAGTGTCTCTGTGAGGCAGCTGTGTGCGATTGTTGTGTGTGAGCATATCTTTAATGATTCATAGTCAGGGTTCTGCAGCAGATTATCCTGCAGGGCTGATTTCACAGACACTCCACATAATGGAGCTCTGATAAAGTCATCGGACCGAGTAACAGTTGCTGTCGCAACTCCAAAACTATGATGACTTAGTGAAGTTGAGGCTGCCCTCGTCCATCTGGACAGAAGCGAAAGGGTTCAAACCTTGGAGCACTGCCCATTCTTCTCCACTGACCTCATGCATTCACACACTTCAGGCCAGATTGAAGTTGACCGCAGTTTCAGTAGCAAACTGACACACTTCCACCACGCCTCTACCAAAAGCCCAGAGATGTCCTTCATCTTCATCAGGCTGCCAGGCTACACATGCAGGAGCAGCAGACTGGCTGGTCCCTCGAGGCTCGAGCTGCAGACATTCCAGAGGAGTCAGACAGGAAGCTCCTGTTTGACCTGTTGTCTGTGGCAGGTGATAAAACCCCATTAAAACCCCACCAAACTGACATATCCACAAGCTTTCCAAAGTCTTTCCTCACAAACAGCAGGAGCACAAAAACAAACGTCACCATTCATTAACCTTTTGCACAAATGGACTGTTGAAAACCTCATCTCCTTTAACAATAGGGACGCGTAAACACTAATCTCTCCATGAGCATCAAAATCTCAAATGCCTCCTCTATCTGACGGAGAATCTAAAATGATTTTAGATAAAATGATGGTTCTGCTGTGTCTGCACAAAGATACCTTGTCGTCTGTGTGGCTGCAGACGAGGATGAGGAGCAAGACTTCAGGTTCCCAAAAATTCTGTGTGGTCTTTTCAGAACGAAAGGAGCTCCAGTTAGCTAAAAGTACTGTTGATAGATTTGTAAATCCACTTGAAAGTCAAAAACGTTCACTGCCTCTGAACAACAAGCAGCATTATCCGGTTCCTGTCCTTTGGACCCGAAGCAACCTGGATGTACAGCAGATTTAGGAAAATAATTCCCAGGTAAACACATCAACCGATCACAGCAGCGCATTTACCATTCTTTGATACAGACTCCTCAAGTTCTGAAGCAGCAGAGTAATGGACAGCGCCTCGTTCTCTTGTTGTATTATTTCGGCGGCCGTGGTGCAGTGGTAAGGCAGTCGACCTCTGCTTGGAAGATTGCAGGTTCAATTCCCACCTTGCCCTCCCATGTGTCAAAGTGTTCTTGGGCAAGACACTGAACCTCACATTGCCTCTGGTGGAAGGTTGGCGTCAATGTTCGGCAGCAGCACCCCCATCAGTGTGTGTGAATGGGACTGTGAGCGTTGTGTGTTGCTGAGGTCAGTGGATGTGTGCTTTAGGCCTTCAAGGACGCTAGAAAAGCGTGACACAAGTATACAATATTTACCCTTTCTAGGAAGAGCAAGGAGACTACCCAAAAACCTTTAGAAGGGCTTTCCATTCAGTAAAAAGACAAATGGAGAAGCAAAAAGACAACCAAAGCGTTGTGTTTAAGCCAACAGAGACACAAATGACCCGCAGCTGTGACTGCGGCTGCATCTACAGCTGCAGATGCAACTGCTCGTTCCAGAGGAGAAGACTTGATCGTGCAGCTGAAGTGGATCTCGACGGGCCAGCATGGCAGGATGCTGCTGTTATGGGGAGGAAGAACACTCATGGCCGTTTTGATCCACCATCCATCAGAAGAACGGCTGGCTTCATTTATCTTGACGGTAAAGAATAGCATGTGGCTACGTGACCATCAAAAACCCAGCTGAGCTGCAGACAGCTTTTAAAAATGAAGTCTAAGATCAACTGGATCTTCTTGCATTCAGAACCAGCATGGTTCGGTACAACTACAACACTGTCAGGATGTGCAGTTCGTTCCTTCTGGAGCTCAGGCCTCCTCCTTCTGCTGGACTGATCATTGCTTTTCTGCATTTCAGTGATGTCAACGGAAAACGTTCCTAAAATTAGCATCACTTTTCATTTACTGGCTTCAGCTTTCTCCAAAGAATGTGTCCAGAACACAAAGACATCAAACTCAAACAAAAGAAATCATGTCCTTTGTGTTCATCTGGGGGGTCTGAGAGTTCATTCATGAGACTTTATTTTTAGATGTTTAGATGTTCTTTAAAAAGTGAACATGCCAAAATAACCCTTCTAAAAACATCTTTGTGTGGTGGCTGTCAGAGATTTCTATTAAAAGAAGACGTCTCACAGCTGTAGTCGTGGTTGTTTTCCCTGCATTAAAGCTGGAGGATCTTGAAATGAAAGAGATTAAAGTAGAAATACTTTCAAACATGCTGAAACAAAACAGTCAGCAGGCAGCAGTGTGTCACACAGCTGGATCTATTTTTTCTGCTGGGAATGACTCATCCCAGTTTCAGACTCACTCACACCAAGCAGGATCCACGCTTGACTTTCTATTTACAAAATGAAAAATAAATGTGGTCGGGATTTTTAAAGGGTTTTTTCTCCTTTGTGAGGGGTTAGCCCCAGCAGAACAGGAGACCTGACACACGGGACGCTGTAGAGACCTGCCGCATCACATCCTGACTGGTGGGCATCAAACCACCGCAGTCTGCCATTCCATGACAACAAAAGACTTCTGCAGTGTGCTGACACACGGAAATGTTGTTCATGATAGAAAGATAGAAATCATCACAGCAAAGTGTGTGTGCGTGTGCTAGATGTTACACTGCACATATGTCGACAGATCAATCAAAATCCTTTCATCAGAGGCCGGGTCCTGCTCTGTCTGCTCTGTTACCAGGAGGCATACCGGCAAAATCTGCACCTTTCACACACTGAACAGCCTTCTGTTGTAGCATTTGGCCTAAATTAGACATTCACCACCACCCCCAACACGCAGCGACAATATAATGAGAATACCTTCATTACTGTAAGTGATTTCTTACGTAGATGACGAAACAACAAACCTCCTCTGATCACGAAATGGAACAGAGCAATGATCTGTGGAAGCATTAGGGGAACAGGCTGGAAGTAATGTCAATCCTGGAAATGACCAGTCACTCCACAAACACAACACACACGCACAAACAACACAACATGCACACACGCACAAACAACACGACATGTACACGTACACACATGAACAAAAAACACAACATGCACACACGCAAAAAACAACACGACATGCACACACGCACAAACAACACAACATGTACACACGCACAAACAACACGACATGCACACACGCACAAACAACACGACATGCACAAACAACACAACATGTACACACACACAAACAACACGACATGCACACACGCACAAACAACACAACATGCACACATGCACAAACAACACAACATGAACACATACACACACAACACAACATGCACACATACACACACAACACAA
>BSAI01000148.1:334554-404262 GCA_036245035.1 Adrianichthys oophorus
CTACACACAATTATACACACATTTACTGCTGACAGGGGCTCCACTTCCATTAGTGTGTGAAAGTGGGGTTCTGTGCCTTGCCCTTTGACACATGGGCAGCAAAGGCAGGACCCAAACCAGTGATCTTCCAATCTGTGGTTGACCACTCCACCTTTGTGGTGAAGAGATTGAGCAGTCACACCACAGACACACAATCAGACAGATACACACACTTATACAAACTGACACACCAACACACAAATAAAGACAGTTAGAAAAACACACAAACAGACATATATAGACTCACACAGATACCCAAAGACAAAAAGACACAGACACACTGATAAAGCCTTTCAGCACACAGCAGAATTGTGTGACTGGTTTCAGAAGAAAATGTGTGTGTGTGGGTGTGAGAGAAAGAATGTGTCAGAATGACAAACAGATGAACATAGAAAAAGAATAGCTATAAAGGGGCAGCAGGAATGCAGGACACCACACCTATGTCTGCAGTCACGTGACCACAGTAGAAGAGGAAATCCCGGCACTGCAGAGGCGTGGACGCACAACACTCCTGATTTACACAAGTCTGATTCAGTATGGAGGATTAAAAGGCCCTCATCTAGCAGCTGTGGATGGAGAGGGGAGACCCTGCATTGGCACGCCTTCACTTGGCCTCTAAAGGTCTTCAGCAGTGGAGTCAGAACTTTCCACACAACCACAGTCTTGTTTCTTTTCTTCTAGTAAAAATCACTTCTGAATGCCTGTTTGTTTGAGTCCAAATGCTGATCTTTTTCCCAGCAGCTTTTTTGGCAGTTAAAAATGCAAATAAAGATAGACTGGTAACCAAGTATCAGGTTTTAAAAGCTCAGACTGAGATAGGTGCAAACATTATTTGTGACAGAATCCTTCTAGAGTTTGACTTAAATTCGTGTTCAAGGATTTTATAAATCTCAAAATGAAAAACTGAAACTGTTTTGGTCCAGTGTGGGTTAGTGATCAGAACACTGGGTTCAAACCTGAGTCACATGTTTGATGCCAGGTACTCACTCACATTAGAAAAGTCATCCAGGATAAAAAATAAAGGACAGTTATAAATATTTATAATCATAAAGCTTAGCTTGAATATGGTGTGCAGCTGAAAGATGACTAACACTAAGAGGGCCAGAGAATTATTCAACTTTTTAAACAATTTCTCTTTTCTTCACTCAAATATAAAGCCTTCAACCTTTCATCTGAAGTTCTTCAGAGTCAAACATTAGATAGTTTACATCACAGGGTTAGAGGTTTTTTTTGGTAGAAGCTACATTTTTGTCTTTCTGGGATACTCACCAAGTGAAAATCAATTATTTAACTATTACCATGGCAATATTTAAGGTTTCATCCTCGGCTGTTATCATCCAAACCCTAATAAATGCCTACTCTGCCCAACATAACATGTAAACATAAAATATTTAGTTTTTTCCTTTTAGATTTGAATAGGTTTGTTCTTTTATATTCTGAGGGAACACATTTTGACCTTTGAAGCAGATTATTATAATCATAGGTGATCATCCCAATTTTTCTATTTAAATGCTTCAGTGCTTAACAGATTTTAAACAAATAACTTTGAGTTTTAAATTAGTGCTCTTGGTGCAACATCGAAAGCCTAAAATACACTGTCCCATTCCAAATGATAGTGAGACTAGATGACAGAGAGGCTCCCGAGATGCTCTGGGGGAGTTTATTGCAGCAGCAGGAGACACAGTGAAGAATTTCAAGTTGCAAATTATTCCATCCATCCATCCATCCATCCATCCATCATGTTCATTTAAAGACGCAGTGCCCAATGATGCACTTTTCTTTATATGAATGTCTTGAGTATTTTTTTATGTACGGGAATCTTCATGAGATCACAGATGTTATCAGTGTTTTCTTTTTATAAATAGGTCTCATTGAGCAATTTTTGATGTAATATTTGTGTGTTAGTATTTTGAAGAACTTTATATATGTTTTATTAGATATATGTTATAAGACTTTTCAAAAGTACGTTGTTAGCTTTAATTGAGTTTTGCCCTTTTTGTTGATCTGAAAAATGATTCGAACCATGAGTTTTGTGATCTGTTACACCCCTACTTTAAACACATTTACCTGAAACAGTCAACTCTCAAAACAACAGTACTTTTCAGACCATGAGGTGCACCAGAACACAAGGCATGCTCTCAATGAACGTGGAGTTAACCGTCTATTTTTATAAATAAGATTCATTGAAATACAGAGCACTCAGCAAAACATATATCATATCATATATAACATACTGACATGTCTACACTACCCAAAAAGGCCTGGAGGGGCCAAGAGGCAGCAGACAAATGGTCAGAAAAGATGATGGGAAGTTTTTATTAGTGAACTGTGTTGTTTTTCATGTTTGCCCCTTTTCTTCAATAGTCAGCCTTTGCAGAGAGCAATAAGTCAAACTTTATTCACAATAACTCTCAATATTGTTCAATTGTAACTACAATACAAAACACCAAGCACTTTTTCCGTGCATTAAGTCAACACACTGTAGAAATCCCTGTCTTCACTACAATACCCATGATGCTCCAACAATCTGACAAGAATTGCAGCTTCCTGGCATACCATAGTCATATATTTTGGCAGGGATTTGAGTGCCGTGAGCCACAGAAAATCAGTTCAAGGTCAGTAAGAACAACCCCAATTAATACACAAGGAGCAGTGACAATTTTTTAGAAAATAAAGGACATTAGGGCACCTGATGGTCCAAAAACGACAGTAATACCTGCACTGCAAAAATGTCAGCTTTAATCAGCTTTTTTTTCTCTACTCAATGCTATTAAAACATAAAGTGAGTATTTCAAGTTAACTATAATAATGACCTAAAGACTTTTTAAAAAATACTTTCTCTGTGTGTTTGTATGTCTGTGTGGCTGTAGATTAATCCATTGATGGTTTTAATGATGTCCAAGACTGAGTGAAATGCCACCTGATGGGCAGAACACTATGGTTGTCTCGTACATACAACCTTCTGTAAGCTAAACCTGCCTTGGTTAAAAAAGAAAATTTATTTTTACATCCCAGATTAAAATATCCTAATACAAATTAGAAATAACGGCCTGTACTTTTTCACATTCAACTACTGGGTAGTGTAAGGTAATGTAAGGCATATATACATGTAGAATATTATTGAAGTCCAGCCGGTTCTGGCTAATAAATGGGTATCAGAGCACAAACTTAAAGTTTCTCTTTATCTCCTTGTTTGCAATTTTTTAAAAGATGAAAAAGTAGTTCTTAAATGAAACCACCATAGAACTGACTGTTTTTTGCCCTTTTGTAAAACAAGTCTAATGTCATCCTCCACCTTGGAACCGTTTTTCCCTGCAGGATGGCATGCGGGTCATGTGACTAAAACTATCAATTAAATAAAATTCTTCTACGCTGTTTGCATTTGGAAAGAACATTGGGGGCAGTTTTGATATGGTCTAAATGCAGTAAAACAAACCTGGTAAAAAGTCTGTTAAAAACAGTCAGATTTTGCATGGGTTGTGTAACGATTTAAAACAAAACTTGTTATACTTTCTGTTTATTGTACATAAAGCAGATTAAAGGAAAAACACTATGCAACATGTACACAGGAAACATTTGGGAAAAGGCAAACATCTATAAGAAAACTGTGTGAAAAGGTTTCAGAGGGTGATAGATAAATCCCTGCATGCATTCATCTATCCTTCTCCTCCTTTCCTTCTGTTCTGCAAGACTTTGAAGACAGTCCTTTGAAGTGTGTCAGCATCTGTGCAGTGAGCAGCATTAAAGTTAGCATAGATTGCTAACTAAGTAAAAAGGCTGTGGGGGTAGGGCTAACCTGCATCAGAGCACAGGAACTGCTACTTTGGTTGGAACAGCACGTCTTTGGGAATGTTTCCTTTAGGCTCTGAGCCTGCTATCAGACACTGTTGATGACATTTCTTGTCTGCTTTTTCTTGGCTCCTTTGGTAACAAGAAAGCCTTAAAAGACGTGAAACAACCAAATCCGGTATGAACAGCTGGGACCAATTTGGTCACACATACAACTGAATCCTCACAAAGATGCACTCAAAAAAGATCAAATAAGTGTGCTCAGCTGTTTGGAATGTACAAAAAAAAAAAATTTCTGTGACTCTGAAAGTATCTATGGGGTTCAACAACGGACACACATTAGCTCATATCAAGGTCTAACTCAACCTGAAAAAGTAAGAAGTACGAGTCCACTTCTCATTGGCCAGAATCCAGATATTCCTGTATGCCTACACCTCCATTTGTAAATACAGCACTAAGAGCACTAAGACCCTATAGTGTGGACCAGCGACAGTCCATGGACGGTCCAGCAATGGTCCTCGGATGGTCCAGCAATGGCCCTAGGATGATCCAGAGACAGTCCATGGACGGTCCAGCAATGGTCCTCTGATTGTCCAGAGGCAGCCAGCTGTACCAAAGTATAAGCAATTTGCCATGGTATTATTTGTGCGTTTTTGCTGATTAATGCAAGATGGAGGCTGTCCCAAAGATTGTAGTTATTGCAAGATCTCAAATGTAGATAAAATGACGCTAAACGCTGATCCAATAAGGTTGTGAGTAGTACTCCACACAGAATGGGGAAACGTGCCACTTGACGAGCTGAGACAGTCGTTTGTTTCCATGAATATCAGCAAAACACAAGGCTTTATGGTTGTTTATTTGAGGATAAGTAAAACTGAGGAACGATTTATTTCACACAAAACTCTTGAGGTCTTGAGGCCACCCCCTGTACTGCCCTGCCTGCAGTATAGTCAAAACTATCACTAACACCTGTTCAGCTGCCTCTCTATTGCCTTGCTCACCACCACTTTTCTGCCAGAAAATAATCAGCCTTTTCTCAGCTCTCCAACCCCTTTTTGGCTCTCCTTACCTGGTTCAAACAGATGCTGGCTGATTTTTCTGGTGTGATAGACTGAATCTTAATGCTGTTGTGGACTCTTCACTTGAGAGAAGGAATAGAGTCAGAGGATCCTCTTAGAAGAGTGTTTACTTCCTCTGGACTCTGGAGGAATCCTGAAATGTTCTCCTCCTGGACCTTGAGACAAACTCAGTTGAACCAGACTTATTCCCTCTGATGGACTTCAATTCCTCCAGTTTCTCTGTGTGCAATGATTGGTCACATGAATGGATTTATTGTCAGGTGTAGGCAGGACGATGCTATCCCAGACTTTCTGAATTATCATTGCATTATCCACCAACAAGCGTCCTCAAAGCTGCAGCGTCATGATTTGGCAAAGTTTCAGAACCTGGCATCAGAGCTGGAGACAGTGCATGCTACACAGAGCAGATTGACCAATGTCTATCAGAGTTTGACAAGTGCTTTCAAGACTTTTCTTTGCTCGAGCCAGTTGCTACCTTCATGTGTTTTCTTTTCAGGAAATATGTGGAGGTTGATTCACTCTCATCAAAAAATGCAAACTTTTTCACCTGAATTCTTCTGGAGTGGAAGATGAGATAGTCACACTACAAGCTAACAATGAGCTGAAGTCCAAAGCTCCTGGACAATTCTGGGACTTGCTAGCAGAGGGAAAGTACCCCAACATGAGGACATGTGCTACCTCCTTGACTGCATTTTTCAGCTCCACTTATTTAAATGAGTCAGACTTTTCTCACATGAAGATAATCAAGTCCAAGTACCGCTCCCCTATGACTGATGAGCATTTGAAAATGTGCTTGAGGCTGGCTGTCAGCAGCTACTGTCCGGACTATGCATTCCTGGCTGATTCAATTCAGTAAAAGTCATCAGAGTAAACTTGGGTAATTAAAAAAACAATTACATGATTATGTTGTGTTGTGCAACATATGTGGTTATGCAACATACATCAACATAAGTTGTAAGAATCCTCAATATATTTCTCAATAAATATAATGGGTAGATCTTTGACTTGGTCATTTCATAAGTAGCTCCAATACTGAAAAAGTCTGAGTACCCCTGCCTTATATAGTCCGTGGATTCAAATAGTTTCAGAACAAAACTGCTTTTTCCTCCCTTAGCATTTTAGCTATAATAAATAAAATATTCTTTCTGCTGTATAGCAGTAGAAAACAGTGTCCTCATTAAAAAACTCATAAAAAAACAGCATTTCCACTCAACACTCCACAGTTTTCAACTTCATTTTCAGAAAGCAACAATGGGTGTTTCTCCTCCTAATCCACCATGAATGTTAGCTAGTTATCATTCCAGTCTAAATCACAAGAAAGTACAGCTCACAGTCAGCAGAGAGGTCATGAGTCAACACGCAGGCTAAGGTCTTGGACCTCAATGACAAAGAACAAAACAGCGAATAAGAAAATCATTTAAAAATGGCTTCATTTGGCTTGATTTGACTGAGTCTCAGAGAATCAATTGAGTTTGTTTTCTTTTTTTGCTTTAGATTTTTTTTCTTTTCAGTTTTTTTTTTTTTTTTTTTGCTCAAAGGTGTTTTCCAAAAATAAAAAAAAGCAGTAAAGTGAAATTTTGTTATATTGCTTAACACAACTACACCGTATATCTTCCAATAGTGTTTGGTCTCCAATAAACGCCAGGTCTAACAGATGTTCATTACTTTAGACGCCAGTCTCCAAAAGTGGCCGGACTCCTTTAAGATCCAGCCCATCTTCCCAGAGTTGTGCAGAGGTTAGTCGGATGTTTGTGGCGTTTCTGATGTGAGCCAGTTTAGCAATGACCAAGAAACGCTCATTCCATCTAGAGCTTCAATTTTGTTCAAACATTTTAGCATATGCCATAAAGAATGCTGGTGAGGAATCTGCACCACAGTTTGAGGTGGGTCCTAAACATTTCCAAGAATGGCGCAATCAGATGGGTGGTATTGAGAAAACAGCTGAAGAAGCAACAAGCAAACAATTTTCTGGTGGAGAAAGTTATGCAAATTTTTTGGAAATCTTCTAATAGTTCTAATAACTTCTAATGATTTTGGTACTGTTTATGGTGTACTATGTACTCCATTGTATTTCCATATACTAACACATCCTCAGTAAAGATCACTTCTATATTTTAGTGTTAAATGTTTTTAAATGCAAATTGAGACCACAACATTACTTTAGTGATTCATATTGAAATTACTATCGCACACATTTGACAGCAAGTTACAATTTCACATGCTCCGCAGGAACTATTACAGTAAGATGACACCTGCAGAATGTCCATAGAAAACTCTTTCATTTTTTTCAACTCCCCCGAACCCTCAAACTCTGCAGGAAGTCCGTTAGTGTGGTTTAGTAAAAGGTGCACGCTCCCTGGGCCTGTCTTTCGTGCAGCCTCAGTGTTAGAAATTAGGCAATCAGAGTGTATTTTGTGTGGGTGTTCTGGGGGCACTTGCGTATCACGTGGACACCCACGTGCCACCATCGTTTGCCTCATGCAGTGCAACACATCCTTGGCATAGTGGTTGATCAGGTTGTCGAGTGGCCTATGGCTGCTGTGGGGACGGGCAGGCATATGTTTTGGACAAAGAACACCGGTGCATTTTATTGATGGCATTTTGAATGCACACAGATCCAGTAATGAGATCCTGAGGCTTATTGTTGTGCCATACCTCCAAGAACATCGCCTCGTGTTGCAGCATGATAATGCACAGCCCCATGCTGCAAGGATCTGTGCACAATTCCTGGAAGCTGAAAACATCCCAGTTCTTGTATGGCCAGTGTACTTACCTGACATGTCACCCATTGAGCATGTTTGGGATGCTCTGGATCAGCGTATACATCAGCGTGTTCCAGTCTGCCAATATCCAATTTAATTTCCAATAAGTCTTGGAAAAGATGTTGAAGTTCTCTAACTCTGCTGCATTCTCTAACTAGAAGAAAAGGCTGGAAGAGTTTGAAGCTCAGACTAACTTTCAACATATGTTCAAAAGAATCTAAAAAAAAATGGCTCAATCCTACAGACATAAAGTGGGGCAATTAAGTATTCAGCCACCAATTGTGCAAGTTCTCCCACTTAAAAAGATGGGAGAGGCCTGTAATTTTTTTTTTTTAATCAAAGCCATACCTCAACTATGAGAGAAAAAAATGAGGAAAAAAAAATCGTCTGATTTTTAAAGGCTGCACGGTGGCGCAGTGGTTAGAGCTCTTGCCTCATAGCAAGAAGGTTCCCGGTTCAAGCCCTGGCTGGGGTAATTGAAACAGTGTCATCAATGGGTGTGAAGTTTGCATGTTCCCGTGCATATGCGGGTTTTCTCCGGCTTCCTCCCACCATCCAAAAACATGCTTCATTGGTCACTCTAAATTGTTCCTATGTGTGAGTGTGTATGGGTGTGTGATTGTGGCCCCTGTGACAGACTGGCAACCAGTGCAGGGGTGTCCCCTGCCTTCGCCCATGAGTAGCCGGGTTAAGCTGTGGTGACCCCGAAAGGGATAAAGGGGTTTGGAAAATGAATGATTTTTAAAGCATTTATTTGTAAATTATGGTGGAAAATAAGTATTTGGTCACCTACAAACAAGCAAGATTTCTGGCTCTCACAGACCTATAACTTCTTCTGTAAGAGGATCTTCTGTCCGGTGGCCCTGAGGTGGAAATCACATCAACAAATTACTCGACCCAAAAACATTTAAAAAATCACGACAATTAAAAAGTAATACAAATATGAACAAAGCAGCATTACATTTTAGAAAACAAAAGAAACCAAAGCATAAGAAAAACATTTTAGAAAACAAAATGAAATGTTAGAAAACTAAGCACAATAAGAAACCGTAAAAGATATATACTAACAGCTGCTATTGGCAGCTGCTAGAGCAGCTAAAGATATAGGAGCTAATACAGCTAAAGATAAGGGACATTACTGAATGGAGGATGAAATCTAGTATTGCTTTATGTCAAATAACTTTCAGTTAAAATGATGGACAAATGTGATGTTATTTGTACTTCGAGGCCACCATAGGATTCAGAGGATGTATAGGAATTTCAAAAATCAAATATTTAGGTCATTTGAAAAAACAGTCTTAGCAAACTAATTAAACAGTGAAACTGGTGAATATAGTTTTGTTTTTTTTGATCAAGCAAAGACAGATTATGCTTTTCAAACTGATAACTTTTAAAATTTGTTGCGGTGCCTGATTGATTTTTTTTGTACCAAGACAAGAGCTACAGAAGCATCTTCTGAAGAAATGATTATATGACGAGTTGCATAAGAGTAGGTACATTAGGGTAAAACAAGACATTAGAAGAAGGAGAAAAGATGTTGTGTCTCAGAGTCAACCTCTATTAAAGCTTTTAAAAAATCTGAGCCACATCTGACTGTATTATTCATTATCTGTCTAAATGCTGCCATTCAGTTAAGAAGAGTTATAGTTCCAAAGACTGCCCATACTCTTAGAGACGTATTCTGTCATATTTCTGCAGAAGAAAACATATTGATTGTTCAATATCCCTACACAGCAGAGAAAAACACTTAAAGGTAACATATTTTAGAATCTGTATTAGACCCAGGGCCCTCAATGTGTGTTTGTGTATTTGTTGTTCCATCGTGTCTTACAATAATACTCAGAGCCAAACCATTCCGGCAGTCATCAGCAGAATTACTCAGCCTCAGACGTTTGCTAGAGGAGCATCTTGTGACTGAGAGCAGAATGGAAAAGAACCCTCAGGCTAGTGTTTGCTAGGCTGAGGGTCACTAGGACAATGTGTCAGCTTAGACTGTTATTTTCCACAAAACTAAGGAAGGTTTGTGGTCAGAAAGCACGTGAATGCAGAAAACAAACTGCTTGTGTTGTGAATAAGCCAGAGGAGATGGCGTGAAACAGGAACAGTTGGGTGTGTGACGACCGGTGGACGAATGTCATACAATGAAGTGAAAGAACTCTGCATCTGCTTTAGGTACCAAAACCCTTCAAATAAGCAGCAGAGTACTGGATACAGAGACTCGAGTGCTACACTTAACTGCTGATGGTCCTAAACTGGTCTGTGAAATTTGTGATGAGGGGCCAACTCATAACCACATATAACCATGTAAACTTGAAAATAATTAAAAAGGTCAACTTTCTCAGAACTAAATCCTCAGCATTTGAGTAAAAAGTTGAAGTTCAATCCATCAACCCTGCACCTCAGATGCAGGCGGTTTTATGACCTGAATCTACTGTCAGCGCTTTGGGCAGCAGTCTTCAGATTCTGCTCCAGCTGCTGCTAAAAGCAGAACATGTACATGTGAGCCCCTTCAAAGTCACATGCTGAGACACAAACTTCCATGCTAGAGCCACACACAAATACACACACATGCAAAGACACACACAAATTCACAGACACATGCAAAACATTCACAGACATGTACACACACACACATTTGAACACACTGGTGTTTTTTCCCTATGAACCTTTAAAAAGCTTGTTTTGATGAAGGCATGATCTAACTCAGACGAGACACTCAGACTTTGCTAAGAGTCAACAGTACATCATGTGTTGTTAGAAAACCACAGCACTGATTCTGCTTCACCGTAGCATCCGCAGCTCAGGAAACTAGATTCAGTTCAATTCAATTCAATTCATAGAATTCATATATTTCTATAGCCCAATATCACAGCTATAGCCATCTCATTGGGCTTACGTTGGTATTTTCAAGAACAAAAAGTCAAACATGAAAATGTAAACAATAAGTGGAAAAGTAAATGCTGTCTCTGAAGTACAGCCAAGACTTTTCCTACAAGAGGAGCAAGCAGGTTCCTGATGTTTCTTTAATGTTTGAGAATATTTCATCCCGTCCCAGTTTGAAGCATCTTGGCTGTGACAGCTGTGTGTTTTCACAGTGTGTAGTGATTGTGTGCAGTCATCATGAACATCCAGCTACACCCCACTCTGCAACACAAACACAGCATTCCTGTGATCCCATTCCCTGTTCGCAGACCAGGACGAACGGTCTGGCCAGCAAAGAGACCACGTGCCTGCAGCTTCTTAACCAGCAGAGGCCTGGGTCACCTTGGCGACGTGGCGACAGCAGGGAAGGGAAGAGAAACGACACACAGCAGGGACTCTGCAACCTCTGCATTGTGAAATGGAACCGCTCCTGCACAAACCACACAGCAGTGAAAATGCTTAACTGTTGAGAGCAGGAGCAACACAGACATTTCCCTACATCGTAATGTTACCAAATGTGCTCCAACGTCAGAATGAGGTTGACTGTTCCGTCATACCAGGAAATGCATCCCTCTCCTTTTCTGAGATGAAGGTAAACTGAGAAAGCAGTTTGATTGGTAGCCCTCACCAAACATCCAGGAACAGTGGATGAGTGGATTCTGGCCTTGTTTCTTCTCAAGGAGAACAAGTTAAACTTGGGTTAATATAGACCACTATTTTAAAGGCACTAAAAACCAGCAACTAAATTTATTGAAACTGAATTTGCATTAAATAAAGATTTCTAACTTTTTAGGTTCAGAAAACCAGGTGTGGGGAAAGTCTTAGTCAAACCCCCAAAACAGATGTTATTAGCAATAAAATAACAGCAGCAACAGGAAGTGGGACATGGCCTCCAAGCTGTCCCTCTTTATAGGCCTGCCTGGAAAAGTGCAGATCAGTTACTGTGAAAGTGGAAGGTACAATCATCTTATACATAACTAAAACAACTACGTCTTGTTATTTTTGTCCAGGCCAAAACTGTTCCACTTGAGTTCCTCTCTTTCACTCACAGATACTCCGTCTTTCTGGGGCTGACCTTCATTCCTACAGATCACACTGTCATCTGCAAACATCATGGTCTTGAGAGATTCCTGCCTAACCTCATCTTCAGTCCATCATCACAGTAAACAAGATCCTTGATGCTGTCCCACCTCCCCCTTCAACATCTCACCACTGTCTTCCAGCTCTCATCCATGTCTTGAACAATTCCAACTATATCCGCATTTTGCCAACAAAAACACTTTCCTCCTCTTCTCATTCTTTCACCAACAGTAGTCCAACTACAACCAGCACCCTGCACATCAACAGCACAGAAGGCGGTTGTTGTGAGCTCACACCAGAAATAATCCAGTTTCAAAATTCTGTTCATGTTCCTACCAGTGCTTTAAGTGCATAACAAGTGGCGGTACTCTCTTTTATGGAAGTCAAAACATAAAATTCAGAGAATTCTGAATGTAAAATTTGATTGATGAAAAGAAGTCGTTTTCTCTATGCGTCATAATGAAATAGGAAAAAGGGAGCTCAGGTCAAGTCTATAATTAAATGTAGTCATACATTGACTGTTTACATACAATTATCTTAAATGGGTGAACTATTACAGCAGTGATTTTACTTAGTTTTTGTTGCTTATTATTAAATTTGACATTTTCTTGAAATGAAAATAACTAATTGATGCTGAAATTAAATGAAATGTTCTCATCAAAAGAATGTAAAAATATATAAAGAATATAACTAAAAAATATGAGTTTACTTTCACTTTTGTTAAACTTGTTTAAACATGCATAGAAGATTTAAGACAAATTCCAAGTATATTTATTCTGTCCTGTAAAAGATTCTAAATAAATGAAAAATGAACCAGACCATGCCAAATAAAAAACAGCAAAAACAATAACAATCATTGTTCTTGGTTGTTCTTTTTAGAAAAGGCTCCAACAGGTTTTAGGGTCCACTTTTCTGCACTTAAGGTTTCACAAGTGAACTTTTACAAGCAAGAAATAAACACATAACCACAGATTTGTGCTGCCTGTACTTATGAGTTCCTTTTGTTGCATAAACGCAAATGTGTGTCTGATTTTTAGCATTGAAACCTAAATGATTATCAATAAATAAAATAAAATAACTAAATGTTTCTAGTAAAATACCTTCTAATGATAAAGTAATCTGAATGATGTTGATTTCAATCAACAACCATTTGTATTAATACAAATACAAATCTTGTTTATTTTGATTCACTATTTGCAGAAAGAGTTATAAAATACACAATTTCCTTCATTGAGCTCCAGCCGTTTCTGAGCAGCATCACTTTGAAGTATAAGAACTCTCAGGACACTGTTTCCCACAATGCATTGTTTTGTAGTTGTTATACTCGCCTAAGTAGGGGCCATCGTCACCTGTAAATAAAAGGGCCATGATCATCACTTTGTGTAGATCGCCATCGCGTAAGTGTGACAAGACGAAGCCAACTGTATTTAAACATACTTCCTGATTGGAATGTCGACGATAAATGCTTGATCCTGGAAACGGATTGACATTGAAAAACTATTACTGTTAAAAAAAATGACATCCTTCTGATTTCTGTTTTTGTTAAATATATTCTGTCATTTGTAATGTTTTTGAAGAATGTAAAAGGAGGGGGAAAAAACTGATTAAAATTTTAAATCGAATTTTGTGTTAAAAAAATGTGATTTAATTTTTTTTGGCCATATCGCCCAGCTCTAGTACAGGTCCACTTAAAGCACTGGTTCCTACACATGGTTCATCTTAGCATGCAGCAATAAGACCAAGACAAAACACAGTCCCTGTGGCTGATTGGTTCAGTGAGGATCTTATGACAGCGGGATGACCAGCTGCTGTTTGCTGCATGCACAAACTCACATCAGCACCGAAAACACATGGAATCATTGGAATACGAGTCACTATTTAAGTCTTAGAAAACCAACACTGCACATGCTGTGTCCAAAGAAAAGCAGTGCTGTTTAGGAAGAATTAATATTTTAATACTCAGAATAAGAAGCTACTTTGCTCAGATTTAAAAACCGCATGACAGATCTACGACTTTGTGTATGTTTTCACCTAAACACACAGATGGAGAGGATGTGATACATTCATTTTCCATCCAAATGTCACCACGTCTGGTTTTCCTCTGAATATTGAGCCAGTCATAGCCAAAAAACATCCTTCAACCTTCATTCCCAGAACTTTACTTTTTTTAGATGAAGACGCAGCAAGTATTGGAGGAGAAGACATGAGCTTGAATTCTCCTGCACATGCTCAAACAACAAACTGCACCTGTTTCATTTTATACGAAGCCGAAAGCATTAGTCTTTCACTTCCTGTAGATTTTCACACTGCCCCTCTATCTGTTCACCTCCCTCTCTGACTGATGTCTTACTCTGAGACAGCACATCTTTTTATGCACCGACTCCTTCAGTCCTGCAGCAAGTTCAATGTCTGGCTGGTTTTTCAATAGAACAATAGCTCGTGTGTTCAATTCCTGATCAGTGTAAGTCCAGCAGACAGCAGCACAGCCTGTTCAGGTTGTCTGGATTAAACTTCTTCAAGCTAACTAATTATGTTTATAATTACAAAGCCAGCCCACAGGCGTCTCCCTTTAAGCTGTAAATTTCATTGCAACTGTGAACTTTTACAAGGAAACCACTCAGGCTGCTCCTACACTGACATTTAAGCTCAATCAGGGATATGTTTTTAGAAAACACAGGAGAGCTCTATTTTTTAAATTCAAGTTACCAGTGGTAAAAACACTGAGCAGATTTCAACTTTAATAGATCTCGATGAAGGTTCTCATTTATCCAGGTGATGTTGTCTTGACGTTGACTCAATTTTGAGGCAACTTAATTGAATAAATCAAGTAAGATTAAGACTTGCAGCACTTGTGTGAAGTTACTGAAGTGGTTGAAACCCTTCACAGGGGACTAAAGTTTCCAATGATACATTTGAATAATAGTTTTTATTTTACAACAATGACAACTTTGAACCGATCATGTACTTTTTTTTTAATGTTATTTCTGTCTGGTCATTTCGGTGGTGTTTTGCTGAACCATAGTTTTAGCTCACAAAAAATCCAGGGAATTAATTTTTAATATTTCCTAAATCTTAAATTTGAACAAACCATTTTATTATTAATTGTTTTTTAAGTTTGACCTCTCATGGGTTAAAACCTCTAATCTGTAATGCATGCTCACAGTGGTGCAGCATCTCTATTCTGCCATCTTTATCAGCAGTTGACATGCTGCTGAAGAAGGCTGTCTGTGTCTTGAGCGCACTCACAGACAGATGGCGGTCCACAAGCTCTGCGCGAACTCCAACCTGAATAAGTTTATCACAACCACTTCCAGGAAGGGAGTGACTGCTGTTTCTGCTTTCCACGATACAGACACCAAGGTTATCATGACAACAATCATGATACAAACCAACTGACGTCCTTTGTGGCTCTGTCTTGTTTTATTAAAGCAGTCAGATTCATGTTCCAACTGTTCCTTCATGTTTTACTCATACTGCTGGAACTCTTATTTGTTAAAAACTACAGCACATAGTGAGCGCTCAACAGGCAGCTCACACAGCCAGGAAACTCATGCTCACAAGCACACAGCGCTCCTCTGCGCATTGGTCAGCGAGCACGCGCACAGGACTCACAGACGCACGCGCATTACTTAGCATAACACTCTCTCAGGCAGTGCAGTCATGTCCAGTCTGAACATCTTTAGCTGGAATGTGCGTGGACTTGGCTCTGGGCCAAAGAGGCTGAAAGTTTTCAATCATCTGAATGATCTAAAAGCAGATCTAGTTTTACTGCAGGAGACCCACTTATCCAGATCAGCTGATCATCTCCTGTGCTGCTCACAATTCCCATTCATCTACTCAGCTAGTTACAACTCCAAACAAAGAGGAGTTGCTATTTTAATTAATAAAAATGTGACTTTTACCCATAAGATCACAGTTGTTGATCCAGAAGGCAGATTTGTAATTATTAACATATCAGTTCAGAATAAAGATTTCTGTATAGCCAGTATCTATGGTCCCAATGCTGATGAATCCTCCTTCTTTCACAGATTCTTCACCTCACTTTCGGTTCACGCTGACTCCACAAAGATTATAGGAGGAAACCTCAACTTGGTTCTTGATCTGTCACCTTGATTTCTGTCACCTCTGCTATGTCTCTGTATCATATGCAGTAAAAGAGAAGAAATGAGTGCAGTGTCATAACAAGTTTATTTGTTTGTGTAGGTCACTAAACAAGAACACCCCAACAGGTCTGCTCTTTCTTTACTTAC
Organism: Adrianichthys oophorus; assembly: GCA_036245035.1. Classification (NCBI taxonomy): domain Eukaryota; kingdom Metazoa; phylum Chordata; class Actinopteri; order Beloniformes; family Adrianichthyidae; genus Adrianichthys; species Adrianichthys oophorus. Next base: position 350,476 of record BSAI01000148.1, read on the forward strand.
ACTTTAAGGAAGACTTGCCTCCAAACCTTGTATAGTCTGTGTACAGTGGGGCTCATGCCTAAAATTCAATTGATGGTCACTTTCTTTTTTATGTCACAGAATCTTCTTGAGGATCCTAAGTTTACATTTCATGTCTAGAAAATCAAATCTTTTCAGCTTCACACTAGACTGGTCAGGACCTGATTTAATCAATTATGGTGATCTAATAAATCACCTTTTTACATCTCTTGCTACACATTTCATTCTCCAGTTAAGCCCCTGCCTGTCAGTGTTTATCAGGCCACTAATACAAACTATAACAAGCAAACAAATGAGATTACAGAACTAAATTGAATCCTTGGCCTGCTTATTTATGATTTACTTGAAAGTGACTAAAACTGATCCTAACTGGATAAATTGATTGGATGAAATGTGACCGCACAGAAAACCTCGTCAGACATGAAAGTGTCAGCTCAGAAACATGGACCAGCATGCACAGACGCATGACTGATTGTTCGTCTGAGTTGCTGTTGTGAAGCATGTGTGTCTGCACGAACATCTGGTTAGTCAAACACACTAAAGCATTACATAAGTGTTTGCTGAGAGGACATTCTGACATTGACCAGTTAAGATCGTCAACACTGTGGTCAGCTGTGTGTCGATGGAGTCACCCCGCAAACAACAGAAGGAAGGGAGTCACTTCGGCTGTGTCCACCTAGAAGTGACTGACCAGAGGAGAGTCTGGGTGTAGGGCTTTTCTTCTCTGTTCTCTGAAGCTAACGAGTGGCTTACTAAATGTTTTCACCTCTGGATTTATTTCAAACACTCAACAGCAGCTAGGAAGCTTGAAGCATCAGTATCCAATCACCCCGCAGAACCACAAGAAGGATCCCTCTGCACATGGAAATACAATTGGGATCTTTATTCCATTTATCTTTTAATAGTAGCCCAGGCGTTTATTCCAAAAATATGGCAGCCTGCCTGGTGTTTATTGGAGGCCGGCGTTTATTCTATCACCGACAGAATGGTGATGATTAATGGGTTCATTTTGGTCACGAAAATTTGGTCACGAAATGCAGAAAACAACATATGAACATTTCAGGATTGATTGAAATGATGAGAACATTGTATTCTGTTCTGATTAGCACTGACTGTGAATGTTTCTTTTCTCTGTGAGTCATCAATCTCCATTCAGAAATCCTCTTTGCTTTCATGCTGATCATTTTCCTGCAGACACGCCCACCTTTCCCTTTGGTCAGAAATCCTTGCTCATCCATCATGTTCAAAACATTCGTCGCTCACTTTCTCCACCAGGATACTGTTTGCTTGTTGCTCATTTTCCTGCAGCCGTCTTCTCCATATCACCATCGGTTTGCACCATTCTTGGACACGTTTAGGATCCACCCCAAACTGTGGTGCAGATTCCTCATCCTCATTTAGTGGCGTATGCCAAAAAGTTTAAACAAAGTTTAAGCGCTAAATGGAATGAGCATTTCTTGGCCATTGCTACACTGACTCACAGAATAAATACCACACACCCGGTGTCTGCACGACCCGGGGAAGACGGGTGGATCTTAAAGGGGCCCGGCCACTATTGGAGACCAACACCTGTTAGACCTGGCGTTTATTGGAGACCTGACACTATTGGAAGATATACGGTATCCATCTTAATTCATATGACCTGTTTTCTTGTGTTTTTGTTTGAAACATATTTTTAAGACAGACGTTTCAAGACAAGTATGCAAAGTTACCAATTACTGCAAAAACTTCTTGCCAATATAGCAGCTGTTGTTCTTTTTGCAAATTAAAACAATAGTTTTAAGGTATGAACACCTCCCCAATGCCCTGCAGAAGACAGCTCACTTTAAGTGACACAAAGCTGGCTTCTTTGGATGACATTCGGTCGAAGCTTTTTTTACAGATGAAAGATCCACTAGCTAAGTCAGGTTCAGAGTTAGAAATGGTGAAGGCCTGAGGACATTTGAATCAGAACATGTTCTAAGCCTCCTGTACCCTTTAATGTCGGTGATTCTAGATCTGTGTGGCTGACCTGGACAAAGGCTGCTGGACACCAATCCAGTCACCAGCTAAATGGTTGGGCATGTTTCATTCATTTTTTTGATTGTAATACAAATGCTCTTGGTTTCTGTTACTTGTGTTATTTGTGCCTAAAATAATTACAAGAAAATTTCAAGAGCTTCCTGGTTAAAGGGATAACACCGTAACCAGACAAATGTGAATAGTATATACTAATAGTCCTATGTTTTAGTGAGTCTGCATCCTTTTTCTCCATGGGAATAATAAAATAATAATAAAAGCCAATAGCTCTGTCACAACCTTGAGTACCGAGGCTCTGCCGAGCATACAGATCTTAAATATAGTACTGAGCTACAAACAGCTGCACTGCACCCATTAATAATTGATGATGACTTACATAAGACCAATTGTTTGCGGCTGGATCTGGTTCAGGGATTCCGTCTGCAGGGTGTTTCCACATGTTCCTGATTTTCAAAGCTGTGTTTAGACTGATGTGGGAGTGAGACATGTCTACAAGTGAGGGGTTGGTGTCACAGTAGACGTTGTCCTGAGCACCAGATATCGAGGCAGTACAAATCCATACGAAATTTAAAAAAAAAAAAAAAGAAGAGTATTTTAAAAGTACAAGTCCACTGCCTCTAAATCCCACATTCCAAAGCTTGATACAGTGATAATAAAAATGCCCTACAGAACAAACAATCTGCAAAATGAAAACAGCTGAGAACATTCAAACACACAGACAACTGTTTTGGAGAAGATAGACAGGTTCATTGCTGAGTGTTTTTCCTTAAGAATGCTCTTTCTTCATTTTTTCCTAATTTCCCTACTTTTTTGGACAACAAAGATTAGATTGCACAATGTCTTATAGAACTGGAAGTGTGATTGTGTAAAGCATAACAACCTTCTAGCATAACAATCACTCTGCTGAAACAAATTGCATTGGTTTTGCAAGGTGCTACTGTCCTTTAACAGAGGCAGAATGTTATTGTGGTATTCAGACCCTTCATCCCCTCTGAAGGCTCATGTTGACTTTGCTTAGATATTGATCCTGTTTTCAGAACCCATATTTGTGGTTTGGAAAATGACCAGAAAAATAAAACCATACATTGCAGAGAATGTCCTCAGTATAAATGGATGTTTCAATATACATTTTTGCGTTTTATAAATGTCTGTGTGTGAGTGCCTGCATGTGCATAAACCACAGCATGTGAATTACAAAAATCCTAACAAGGAGAATATCACAGACTGAAAGCATCCGAGTAGACAATGCTCGAAGTATTTTAGTTTTCAAGCAAATAAGAACAACAAATCAACTCTAGACTGGGTCATAATCTAACACTGGAGGTAAACACTGTTCACAAACTGACCAAAATACCTACATTTGAACAAGTTGCTTCTATATGACATTATTTCTAAATGTTGACACCTAGGGGATTTTTTGTTGACATCAGTGGGTTAAAAGCAGCAAGCTTGATTTAGGTGAAACATAAACCCAATGACCCAGTCTGAGCCTAATTATGTTGTGTTAACATTTTGTCCCTTTTGTGCTCGTTTCTACGAAAGCTCAGGAAGAGTTAACAATTTGAAGAATAAAGACAACGTTTCTGAGAAAATTTGATGGACTGTTTTTCAAAATGTTTCCTTTAAGTATAGTAAAAAGACATTAAAATACAAAGTAGTGGTTCAAATCTTTAAAAAGGGTCCTGGAATGACACCATTAAACTTAATAGAATGACAGGACTAATTAGAGTGTGTGAAAAAAGCTTTCCAGCTTGCTCCTCAGACAATCGCATTTGTAAAGTCCACCCCAACAAGAGTGTTGTTGGTGACTTACACATAGCTGTCCTCTAGGGGTGAAAAGTGCATTTCCTTCACCTTATTATGCCATCTCAACTCTACATCAACGGGTCTATTTATGATGGTGACAATTTTCAAAGTCCTAACATTTCCACAAATGCTCTTATATGGTTTCATATTTCACATCCAGCCATAATAAATCTTTAAAAAAAAAGGTAAATGGCAAAATGGCGTTTACTTATATAGCGCTTTTCTACCTTAATTGAAGGCCCAAAGCGCTTTACAGTCACGAGCCCATTCACACACTGATGGCGGCTCCGCTGCCGAACACTGGCGCCAACCTTCCATCAGAGGCAATGTGGGGTTCAGGGTCTTGCCCAAGGACACTTCGACACATGGGTGGGCAAGGCGGGAATCAAACCTGCAATCCTTTGATCAAAGGCTGACTGTCCTTTCCACTGCACCACGGCCGCCCCAAGGTCTTTTGAACAATAACACAAAATAATCAATGGTTAGTTCAGAAAAGGCTGGTCACATTCATTAACTGTGACTTATACCTTTTAAAAACAATCTGAAGCCTGAAGAAGAAAGGGCTTAATTATCAGTTCATAAAAATGCAAAGAGCTTTGGTGCTGAGTGGGCCACAAGAGCAACATCATTTTGCAAACATGAGCACACAGCTGTGGGAAACCTCATTTAACTTGAGCTGAACTTTCAAAAGTTCCATTTTGGATTTTAAGGCCCCATATCATGCAAAATCAACTCTTTTTTTTAGGTTTTACGTGTATTATAATGTTAATTACTCATGAAAAACAACTCCAAAGTGGTATTTTTGCTCCATTCACGCATCTCTGAGCATTCCTTTAAAACCCTGCTCCCTGAGAACAAGCCCCTCCCAATCTAGAAAAGAGTGGGTCCTCACATTGTGAGGTGAGAACAGTGAGAACAGCCCCTTCCAGGAAGCGTCTGAGCTGCCAGCCTCGCCTCAGGCTAACACACACTTCCTCCTCAGAGCTAGCGCTGATCAGCGAGACGCGTTCATTTTGTGCTCAGTATGCACATCCATCTTTGCAAAAGTTCAGACGTTTGGTTTTTGTGGACAAAACGCAGACACGCCGATCCCCGCGGTATGTCCAAATGGAGAAAGGGTCTGCCCCCCCATTCCACCCTGCTTTAACACCCATCCACAGCAGAACAGGGTCCCATTCAAACCCCCATGCCAACAACAGGACTGCTCTGAGATTAGGTTTCCTGGAAGTCATTGCAGTTCACAAACATTCAGGTCAAACTCACGCGTTTCAGTGCGGTTTTTTTTTTTTGAATGGGGGGGGAGTTGCAGTAGACAGAGGGAGCCGTGTCCTTCTGTGGAGGTCAAAAGCTGGGGAGGAGTCAGGAGCCAAGATGAGGGATCCCCCCTCCCTCCTAACGCAGTGAGGCAGGACACACCCAGCTGGGGGGAGCAGAGCCTGCGCAGTTGCTCCTCCACACAGCATAGCGGTGACGTCAGCACAGATCGGCACGCGAGCTCCCGCTAATTAAAGCCAAACGCGCTCCAGAGCGACTCTCCTGCAGCAAAGAGGCGCTGTGTCCGGTGCAGGGAGCGGGAAAGCCGCTCTTCCCGCTCCGCGAGTCACCGCACGGACAGCAACAGCTCCCCGCATGTCCGCGCAGAGAGAAGACTCCCCAAACAGAATGTCGGCTGAAAGCGGGGGGTGACCTGTAGACCGGCAGCCTCTGCGGCAGCCGCGCTCGTGCCCGGGTGGACCCGCGCGAACTGCGCGGCTGTGGTTTCGACCATTTCATTACTTCTCAGCCCACACATCACAACCAAAACCCAATTTCCCGGAAACTGCTCCGCCGTGTGGAGCCCCCGCGGCGCTAACAGGACACTTTCCGGAGTCAGGCGCGCACTGTAGCAACAGGAAAACGCCAACAGCGTGCCTGTTCCCCAGCGTCCCACCAACCACGACCATGTGAACGCGTCTCCGACTGTTCAAACCAGTTCAGAGGGCGAGGGGGTGCTCCCCGGCCGGAGCGGCGCCTCGGACAGACCAATCCTACAAAAGCGCCTCGCGGCAGATTCTCCAGTCAGGTGGCTCGATTCCCCTTAGCACCTGTGGATAAACGTGTCCCCGGCCTCGCTGTCAAGGTTAGGGGGGGGGGGCGCCGTTAACGAACGATACCCGGATGCTGGGCAGGAAAAGTCAGATCACGATTCAAGGGTTTCCAGTCTTAACTTTCTCGCTGTCTGACAGCGCGGAAACGGAGATAAGGACAGCGCCCTGAGCGCACATCAGACGTTACCTCCTTGTTCGAGTCCCACGGAGCGTCGGTGCGGCAGGACAGGGTGTTCACCGGGATTTACCCATTTCCCAACACGGCTCCGACTGCAGGCGGTGGAAAAAGACTTGACCGAGCGCGTGGGAGGGCAAATGCTCCGCTGGTTAGACCGGTTTCCGTCGCTGTGACGAGACTGAAAGAGGACCGGTTCTGGTCCTGCGGCGGAGACCCGGAGAGCAGCCCAGCCCAGATCGAGTCAAAAAGCAATCCTTTGAAAGAACAGAGAGACTCCCCCTCCCTCTCCTGCTGTAAAACTGATCCAGCAAATGGGGGCGGACGAGGCTGAGCGGGACCAACGAGCAGGGTGGGAAAAGCCCCAACGGTCGGCCCAACGTCCTCCCCTTCAGTGCCACGGAGGGAGGGACGAGCCCGGGATCACCTCCCGAGTCTTTAAGGTGGGTCCTGGAATTACCGGCAGGAACGGGGCCTGAACGGCAGCCCACACCTGGAGGATGTCGGAACCCCGGTTCTGCTCCAGGCTCTTCCAGTGTGCAGGCAGACTGTCAGCCTAAAGCTACTGAGCACTCACCAAAGGGTCAGACAGATAAAACTGCTGCTGCAAATCCATTACCATTTTTTTTAAATCAGAGTAATCACAATGTTTTACTGGGTACATTTTATAGGGCAGCTTTTGATCAAAAACAGGCCAGAGAGAACATGTTTCCCTTCATTTTTATTGTCTGAAATGTTTACATTTACAGAAGTGTAATGTGTGTGCACAAAACACATCAACAGTACAATAAGCAGAACTGTGAAAACATTAATGTCTGCAGTATTACTCCAAGAAAAGACAGATGCTGATATACAGCCAGAAGAAACAAACATTGGGTTTCTGCTCTTTAAATGGTCTGGGTGAATACTGTATTCTGATTGGCTGTTGGGTGTTCCAGAAGAAGTTCCAGTCAAAATGTTCTATATGTACAGGGTTCTTTAAAACAAACGTTTCCTTTATGATGTGGACAAAAACATGCCGTAAAAGGTGAACTTTCTCTCTGAACTAATGCTTTATTGAACCTATTGTGACAATCAGCACACACACACATATACATACATAGATATATACATATATATGCTTAAAATGGATCCAGGACATCTTTATGCCAAAACTTCAACCAGTGTGACTTGACAGTGTTTGATAAAGTTCAGCCCAATGTTGTTTTTCATCATCAGAATAATCCAAAGGAAGATTTTTAGAACATTCTACAACACTGTATGGTCACATGTCTTAGCTAAATTCAAAGTGTTTCCACACATTGGACTGGCATGATGGTTGATCAGTTTTTGCTGCATCACGTGTGTGTTGTCTGCTGTGATGCACTTTTACATTGTAGTAAAATAAACAGTTTCAACTATTTACCCATACTCGATTGAATTCTCTGGAAACCTTCAATGTTCAAGAAGTCACTGAAACAGTCAGAAACTTCATTCTTTCAACACACACAAACATTTTCATCTGGCTTTCAATTATTGTATTCAAATAAAGACTTGATTTTCACATTTGTATAGTATTTTTATTACACTTCAAGATTTGTCATGATATTTTCTCCAGGTTTAAAACAATTTTTTATTGATTTGTGACTTTGAACATTTGTTTTGATTATCTTTTAAATAATTAAACACTCTTTACCGCTCGTGTTATCCTGTCATTGTTTAACACTGTGTTTCACAAAGTTGTTATTTCAGTGATATGAACCATGTGTCCTTGACATAAAATTGTTTTAGTAGTTTGAGGGTTGCAGCTGATACTTGAGTGTGTGAAGTCCTAAATTAGATCCTAAGAAACAGGAAGTCGGCTGAATCCAGGTGCAGCAGGGTTGCTCGTCACAGACAGGAGAACAGGGTAGAAGCACAGCTAGAAGTCCGTGAAGCTAAATCAGGGTCTGGCAGGCAGAGATCAAACACGGGCATGAGGACATCAGAAAACAAGAGTGGTCAGGATCTAGGCGAGGGTCAGCGCAGGCAGCAAACAATCAGAGTATAAGACAAAGCGGTGTAATGCAGACATAGTGGCACAAACAAGACTTCACACTGAGCAGGACTCAGTAATCTGACTATATACTCCTGGGAGCGATGGCTCATGGAAGCCAGCTGTGGAGCTCCTGGGCGTGACAGCAGGGGCTGATGGGAAGTGTAGTGTACAGTCAGTGTCAGCACTCAGGAGATGGATCCCGGTGATGGCCAAAGAGGGAGACGGGACCAATTCATGACACACTGAAAGAGTTCAGCAATAGTTGCTAATGTGAATAACGGTCTTGATGAGAAACTTTAACGGCTGCATCGCTCTGTGGTGTTGTTAATGAGTGCCGTTAAACCATTTACCCAGCAGGTGGAGATAACCAAAGGGATACTGATCAGATTAGCACTTGTAGAGTGCAGAAGAAGAAAAATAAAGAAAAATATGGATCTTGTTTACTGAGCAGGTGTCTGTATTTCTTTTACAACTCTACCGACACAACACGCTCTTAGACTTTGTGATGGTTTCATGGGCAGTTGTCATTCTTGCTCACCTCTAGGTTTCTGAAAAATCTAGATTTCCTCAAAACTACAACGGGGGTGGACATGCATTCCGTTTTATGGGAGTACACAACAAAAAAACTAAAAGCAAGGATCCTTTCAATTGCCAACTGGCCACTCAATCAGTTCTGCATCCCACGCCATGCTTATGACACAGAGGCAGCACAGAGGCAGCGAGGAGCTGCCATCCAACAGCACGCCCCACTTATTTTCTTTCAATAACTGCCTGCAGATGGAGTGGTAAATATCTGTTTTTCACAATTTAGGTAACTGCAGCAGTGGTATGGAAAAATTGTAGACCACAAACATCCAACAACTTGTGGTATAAAACTGTTGAAGGTGCTGTATCATCATCAGAAACATATTTCTGTCAATTAATTTCTAGTGTTTTGTAGTTATAAAATCAATGGTAGACAAAAAGAATTCAGTTGAAAATCTCAAAAATTTAACTCAGTAATCGTAAGAAACTAAATTAGTTGCTTTTATTTATGAGAGCTACGTTTTATAAAACCTTGCACACTTTTGAAAAACTGGGATGGTTTATCTTGGCTTACAGATTGAAAACAACATGAATCAACAGAAGATGTTTAAGTTGGTGTGTTTTGATGGTGTTAGTGCCAACATGATGAGTCAAGTATTCATGCTCTCCATAGTTTTGGATTGTTTTCTACCGGCTCATGTTTGTCAAGCTCATCTATTCTTGTCTGCGTCAGCGAATTGTTAAGAACAAGTAAAAAATCTAGTTCAGCAGAAAAATCAATTTCCTTTTTCCTTTTAGGAACCAAAACTAGTGACAATAAGGTTACGTGCAGTCCTAAAATACCTTGGTTTGTTACATTAAACAAGGAGCATGTTAATTGTTCAAAAGCATGTTAAAGGATAATATAAAGATCTATTCATATTTTAATATGCCATCTGCTAGATTGTGATGCTGAAGGTTCTGCATTTGGTCGTCCCACCTCATTATCATCTTGAGTTGATGGAGAACAAATCTGCTCAAGTAAACATGCTAGAGAGGAAAATGATGCACATTGCATGGCCGTGGTGCAGTCATAGGGTGGTTGACCTCTGATCAGAAGATTGCAGGTTCAATTCCCACCTTGCCTACCCATGTGTCGAAATGTCCTTGGGCAGAACACTGAACTCCACATTGCCTCTGGTAGAAGGTTGGTGCCAGTGTTCGGCAGCAGAGCCACCATCAATGTGTGAACGGGATGGTGACCGTAAAGCACTTTGGGCCTTCAAGGAAGGCACTATATAAGTATTTACCATTTACACAATTTAGTTGAATAAAACCCATCAATTTAGACTGCTGTCCCAGTTGGTAATCATCGAGGAACTCAATTTATTTGTCAGGACTGTGAACTTTGGTTAAGATTTTGTTGTGCTTTTTGATCATGTTCTGTTTTTTGAATTGTCCCTCAGTCACCAGTTTAAGATTCATGATCCACAGCTGTCTTCATTTCTGTTAATGACCCTCAGCCTATTTAAGTGTTTGGGTTTCAGTTAATTCTTGTCAGGTCATCTGTTCTGTTCTGCTTTGTCACCTTTTTGTTTCTCTATGGTTTTTGTCATGTTTCAAATGTTTTACTTTTCTGCCACCAAGCCTGGTCTCCTGCATTTTAGGTCCTCCATCAACACTTACTGACGTAACAGGAGGTTCTCTCCTAAGTAGCCTTGTCCAGAATTCATTGCTTTTTCACTTTAACAGCTTTGTTGTGTTTGCTCCGTTGATAAAGTTAATTCAGTGTTGGTTTTAGTTTTCACTCCATTTCTTGTTAAATGAGTCAAAGCTCTAAACATTTACAATGATGACTCGTCAGTTTATCTTGAATGGAGTTGAGGCTAGTGTTTAGTCTAGAGTTCATACACCTTGATGACCGTACTGTAATCCTTCATGGTCATTTCCTGTTTTGTTTGTGTCATGCCCTTTAAACTAAGGGGTGTTAATGTTAACACATTAACGCACGCAATTAATTTAAATAAATTAACGCGTTAATATACAGTGGGGATGCAAAGTTTGGGCACCCCAGTTAAAATTGTTATTGTGCATATAGAACAGAACTTTCCACTGCACCACTGCCACCCCATTAGCACTACTTTAAACACAACAGGAAAACTAAAAAAAATCGTAAAGGCATCAGTTTACAGATGAGACATTTTAATATTTTAAAAAATTGCTTTATTTCCATCATTTACCCTTTCAGAATTACAGTAAACAAAATAATGGTGTGTGCAAAAGTTTAAAAGCAGCGTTAGTACCTTGTACTGCCCCCCTTGGCAAGAATCACAGCTTGTAAAGGCTTATTGTAGCAGACAAGAGTCTCTCAATTCTTGTTTAAGGGTTTTCATTCTTCTTTCCAGAAGTCTTTCAGTTCTTTCAGATTTATGGGATGTCTGTTTTACAGTTTTAAACTCTGGACCCTTTCTTCTCCAAACGTACCTTTGCTCATTGCAGCCAAAAAAGCCATCTGAACCGGGTCGGTCCACAGAACTTGTTTCCAAAATGCATCAGGCTTGTTTCTATGTTCATTTGTGAACTTCCAATGTTGAATTTTGTGGTGAGGACGTAGAAGAGGTTTTCTTCTGATGACTCTTCCATGAAGATCATATTTGTACAAGTATCTTTTGACAGAAGAACAGTTTAGCACAACTCCAGAGTCTGCAGGTCTTTCTGGTGCAGTCAAACGTGGGTTTGGACTTGTTTTTCTCACAATCCTGTGAGCTGCTCTGAGATTTTTCTTGCTCTTCCAGATCTTGCTTTAACTTCCACTGTTCCTGTTGACTGCCATTTCTTACTGGCATTCTGAACAGAGGATATTGGCATCTGAAAAGGCTTTGCTATCTTCTTAGAGCCTTCTCCTACTTTGTGAGCATCAACTAGTTTCAGTTTCCTTGTTCTGGACAACTGCTTGAACCCATGATGCTGATTGTTGGGGCGAGATCAGATGACTCAGATTATTTACAATCTTTGAGACTGAAATCATCTGGTATTCACAAACGATGATTGTGAACAATCCATGACACTGTCAGGTCTCAGCTTTTCCAAGTGAGGGTCAAAACACAAAGGCGTGGCAGGATAACGACAAACAGGAAAAGGTCAAGGCACAGGGAATCAACTAGGAAATACACAGACTGTCTGCTAGGCAATACAAGACTTCGCACTGTTGAGCAAGCTGGAGGTGGTATAAATGCCAGATGATAATGATGACAATGACAAACAGCTGAGCAGGAAAGAGTTTGTGGCGGTGGCTGATGGGAGTTGTAGTGAGGACCCGAAGAGGTCAGAACTCTGGTGAGAGCTCCCTCTGGAGGTTGAAGGCGTGAGTTGACATGTAGAACATTGTGACCGGAACTTCTTATAGAACACCCAGCAGCCAAACAGAACAGAGTATTCACCCAGACCATTTAAAGAGCACAAACACAATGTTTGTTTCTTATGGCTGTATATCAGCATCTTTGTTTACTTGAAGTAAAACTGCAGACATTAAAGTCTACAGTTCTGCTTAGCGCACTGTTGATGTGAAAAAATGCCTTTCTTTTTGTTCAAAAACGGCATATTGTCAAATAAAATTTAACTAGTGAAAATTTAGACTAGTGACACTGTGATTAATCACAACCCAAAAGTGTGAGTAATTATTTAATGGACTGACTACTTTAAATGGTGTATACTTATATAGCGCTTTTCTACCTTCATTTAAGGCCCAAAGTGCTTTACAGTCACAGATCCATTCACACACACATTCACACACTGATGGTGGCTCTGCTGCCGAACACTGGCGCCAACCTTCCATCAGAGGCAATGTGGGGTTCAGTGTCTTGCCCAAGGGGGGGGCATTGAAGAGGATGAAGAGTGGAAAGACACTTGGTCCTGATGATATACCTGTGGAGGAGGTGTGGAAGTGTCTAGGAAAGATGGCAGTGGAGTTTTTGACCGGGTTGTTCAACAGGATCTTAGGTGGTGAGAAGACGCCTGAGGAATGGAGGAGAAGTGTGATGGTGTCCATGCTTAAGAATAAGGGAGATGTGCAGAGTTGTAGCAACTACAGAGGAATAAAGCTGATGACCCATACAATGAAGTTATGGGAAAGACTAGTTAAAGCTAAACTAAGAGCAGAAGTGAACATTTGTGAGCAGCAGTATGGTTTCATGCCAAGAAAGAACTCTACATATGTAATTTTTGCTTTGAGGATCTTGATAGAGAAGTACAGAGAAGGTCAGAGAGAGCTACACTGTGTCTTTGTAAATCTGGAGAAAAGCTTATGACAAAGAGGAACTGTGGTATTGTATGAGGAAGTCTGGAGTGACAGAGAAGTTTGTTAAATCAGGACATGTATGAGGGCTGTAAGACCGTGGTGAGGTGTGCTGTAGAGGTGACAGAGGAGTTCAAGGTGGATGTAGGATTACATGTCATGGCTCTGTGCTCCCTTCCCCTGCCTGCCTGCTGGATGCTTACCATGAAATCAGGATCATCGGATTCACCTGTGACCCTCCCGTCTCAAGAAGCAGCCAGGTTGAGAGCCAGTGTCAGATCGTTTTGGCTGATAAATCATGTTCCTGGTGTGCATGGTCAGATTTGCCGGTTCCCATCTAGTTTGTTTGTGCTCTGCTCTACTTATCCCTACTTTACCAAGTTTGGAGTCTGGACCTTGGATTCATTGTATCAAGTTTATGTTCCCCATGTGCCTGAATTGAGTCTCCACTGCCCACCAAGTTAATCAGCATCTTTGCTTGGCCCTACTCTTCTCTGCTCAACCAAGTTTGGAGTTTGGACCTTCACCTGACACTTGGTCCGCCCAGTTCAAATAGGAACCATACAAGAACCTTTTTGACGGAAAGCTTCCCCTTTATATTTTGTCCAGCCACATACTGAGTCTTTTTCAGGGTGCCTTCCCTTGCTATTCAAAGTAAGAACAAACAAGTTTGTGTGTGAGCGGACCGGTATCATCTTTAATCCAGGAGAAACACCATCTCTTCTCTTATATATTACCAGTGGTGCTTCCTGTTGTTTTGAGACTGCTCTCCGTCTGCTCCTGAACATGGTTCTACCTGAATAAACATTCTTCTTTTTGGCAATCAGAGTCTGGTCTTTTCTGGTGCTCAGATAACCTCCTTACATTAGATTAGGGATCAGCTCTGAGCTCCTTCCTGTTTGCAATGGTGATGGACAGGCTGACAGATGAGGTTAGAGAGGAATCGCCACCAACTATGATGTTTGCAGACGATATTGTGATTTGTAGTGGGAGCAGAGAACAGGTGGGAGTAGCAGAAATGAAAATGCTACGGTTCTCTTTGAGAGTGACCAGGATGGACAGGATCAGGAATGCCATCAGAGGGATAGCACGTTAGAGGTTTTGGAGATAAAGTCAGAGAGGCCATACTGAGATGGTTCAGTTATGACCAGAGGAGAAACAGTGAATGTATTGGTAGAAGGATGTTGAGTCTAGAGCTGCAGGGAGAAGCCCAGAGGAAAAGAAGATGGTATTCATTTATTTATTTTTTTTCATTGTCTACACTGTTTTATCCCTTTTGGGGTCACAGGGTTGCCGGAGCCTAACCCGGCTACTCAAGGGTGAAGGCAGATGACACCCCTGGACTGGTCGCCAGTCTGTCACAGGGGCCACAATCACACACCCACACACACTCGCATCCACATCTAGGGACAATTTAGAATGACCAATGAACCTATGAAGCATGTTTTTGGACGGTGGGAGGAAGCCGGAGTCCCCGAAGAAAACCCACGCATGCACGGGGAGAACATGCAAACTCCACACAGAAAGGTCCCCCATTGGTGACAGTTTCAATTCCCCCAGCCAGGACTTGCCCAACCAGGCAAAAAGAGTATACATGACAAAACATTTAAATGAGTTCATGGAATTCATTGCATAGATCAGAAAAAGGAGCAGAGGCATATTCAATTCAATGTAAAGTTTGCTGTGTTTAGACCCAGTTTAAGATGTGTTTTTAAACAGGTACTATGTGGTAGCTTGTCTGATACTCTGAGGGACAATGTTCCATTGATGCGCTGCTGTTATTTAGGAGGCGCTCTGACTGAAAGCAATTCTCCACCTAGGAACTATGTAGTCTCCTCACACCAACCCTTGCGGTAGTTCCTTTTTGGACAAACTTGTTATGTGAAGGGAATGACAACTCATTTATTCATTCATTCATTCATTTTCCAATCCGCTCTATCCCTTTCGGGGTCACGGGGTTGCCGGAGCCTAACCCGGCTACTCATGGGCGAAGGCAGGGTACACCCCTGGACTGGTCGCCAGTCTGTCACAGGGGACAACTCATTTATGATTTTTTAAAATTGACAGAATTGTATGTTTTTTAATAGCGTTGTCCCAGCTTAGCAGTTTATTTTTTTGGCAAAATATCACAATGATGGTGACAGCACAATGTTTTTGTATCCAATATTTTATGCATAAGACAACTCATTCAAAAATGAAATCTCAGATATGGGAAAACACGTCTCCAAACTACAAAACACCAAACAGCCAGCAACAAAAAAACCATCAGTTTAACCATTTCAAAATCTTTGCCAGTGTAGATGGAAGGACAGCAAGAGAACGCGGATGAAGAGGACAAGGTGAAAGAGGCCATGTGTGAACCCCTTTTTCTGAGGATATAAGAGCAACTTTGGTGGACCATGTCATTAACTATGCCCTGACTATAAGGGAAGCTGGGTGGATAGACCACCCACATCTAGTCTGCTTCACAGTGGTGATATACTGTACATGCTTTAGGTCATGTCTATAGCCTATAACTTGGGCCTATAGTGTTCAAGCAATGGGTAAAAACTTTACACTACATTTAACTTTACGCTATATTTTACGCTACTCAGATTATGTTTATAGAACTTACCATATCACATTACCACATAGCTGTACATGTACAGGGTGTTGCAGGGTGCTGATGCTTCTTATGAAGCCAAAGTGGTAGTTTCTGTGAAACATACTATAATTACTTATATTCAGATGTTTCATTACGGTGGAGGGTACAGTTTATACCATGAAACACTAAAAGAAAAATAAGCAAATGTATGTCAGTTTGTGGTTGTATTTCTTTAGAATGATTAGAAGACCTTCTGCGGGGGGGGGCATTAATGCCTGTTCATAGAACAGCAGGAACTTGCCATTGTGGACCTAGTGAGGGCAGACAATGCCATTTATCTCCACCAGCAGCTCTACAAAGTCCCATTTGAGAGAAACAGTGTCAGAGTCAAAGGACGTCAATATGAATATGTACCAGTAAGTGTATCTTTCTCTTACATTTACAATACAGTATTGATAAAAGTGCATGAGTGTATGTGTGCATGTCTAAAATACATGTGTGCAAAAATGTCTGGTATGTGTCTGTCAATGTGTGTCTGCATCTGTATGTGTGTGTCTATATACATGTGTGCCTGTCTCTTTGTGTATACACACAATGTACACAATGTATACACACATGTTTGTGTGTGTGTTTATGGATAGGTGTCTTTGCCTCTGTTGGTGTGCGAGTGTTTCTCTATGTGTGTTATTGTGTCAGTTTTCACCTTTTTCTTTTTGTGTTTATTTTCATTTCATTCACTTGGGTAAACCATCTGTCTGTTGTGTTTGATGACCAAGACTTCAGCGTTGAAGATAACAAAGATAACACCTTCTTAAGACAGTTTGTAAGCCATAAAGCACAATATGGTGATTAATACTTAGGTGATTGATTGTCAGCAAATCTTGTTTCCATCCAACCATGCATGAGGCGACAAATCTGGAACTGGAATCCAATGAAGATTTTGTGTATTTTTGACTTTTCCACAATGGAAATGAAACCTTGTAGTGCATTTGAGCTCAGCTGTTTCTGTGTTTGGGACCACATACATTCCAGATACATATCATTGCTGGTTCAGATCCCGCACCCTGCTGCTGCTGTGAATGAGATGCAGAGGTACAGTGTCAGCCCTTACCTGCCTGATTCCCTGCAGCCCTTTAAGAATGCTCTGTTGTCACAACATCACAGAGTGGCTAATGTCAATACATGCTGCAGTGTGAAGCATGTTGGGAACGGCAACCCCATTCATGCCTCATCATCTCACACCGGCACAGCAAAGGTTTGATTTCATAGACCTTTGTTTTTGCAGACGTGCTGTTTTGTTTTACAGAGAATATTTCTTTTCATTTTACAGGTTTTTTGTCTTTAATACTCAGGCCCTGCAATGGAATGGTAACCTTCCCAGGATGTACCCTGCCTTTTCCCAACAGTAAATGGGGTTGGCTCCAGCAACTCAGTGACACTGAAAGGGATTAAGCAGGTTTATAAAGGTGGATGGAAATTGATACTGATGCATTTCAAACAAGAAAAATATCAGTTATCTTTAAATCCTGACAGAATGAGACACATTTCCAGCAGTTACAGCTGTTGTTACATTAAAAAGTTTAGATTTTATTTTAAAACTGAAATGCTGACTAGATGGTTCTAAAATTGTGAAAACAAATACAGCAATTTGCAGTAGTGGGACCAAGTCGTTGTTTTCCAAGTCACAAGTTAGTCTCAAGTCGTTGTCCTCAAGTCCAAGTCAAGTCCCAAGTCAAAATGAGTCAAGTCTCAAGTTGAGTCACAAGTCCTACCATTGAATGTTTAAGTCCTTTCAACTACAGAGCAATATTATTTACAGACCACGTGTGCTTTTAGGAACTTATATATACACACAGTACACACATACATACTGTACATATATCCCCACAGGGCTCATTATCAAGCGCAACGCCACAAAGCACAGCAAAATTAGCAAACAAACCAAAATAATCCCATGAAGGTCGCTCTGTTTAATGTTTGCTGGATTTCTATAAGGACACAACAAAGATCCCAGCATTGCGTCCCACCCAGGTCCCAAGTAAGGGTCTGAGCGGGGAAAATGTCAAAATCATCTGTGGCCACTGTGATTACGCTGAGCTGCCTATACCTGTAAGCTAACAGAGAGGTTACTGTCTCAGTGATTTAACTTTAGCTAGCGGTTAGTCGATTAGCTAGTATCAGCTTTCATTTAGAACTTACGAGTCTTCGTAGCTTCAAGAGTCAAATAAAGTTGGTTGTTGTTGAGTTTCTGTCAGTAATCCTTTTGACCGCATGTACTACAAACCATTTTATTTGTTGACAATTTCATAACTTTTATACCGGAAGTAGAAACATCGGCAAACAGGAATTTGTGCTTTAAACGGAGCAATGTTTTTCTCCAATTTGATTGGTTGGATTGTCTGATCAAACCAACATGGCCCTAATTTGATTGAATGTTGTGCCGACATCACACACGGATGTAAACAAACAAAGAAACCACGGTGCAGGCTTCGTCAATATACTTTTAAACTTTGTATTTTTGGGAAAATAGCAAGTCTTTCCGAGTCAGAGGGCTAAAGTCCGAGTCAAGTCAGGAGTTAGTGCCGTTGAAGTCCAAGTTGAGTCGAAAGTTATATACTTGACAATAACTCTTAAAATCATTTTAAACTGAGAACAAGTATCTCTATCGGCCTATCTTAACCCAAACAACAGTCTACAAATGAATTTCAGCAGAAATAGATAGGATTTTTGTTTCTTTTTAAAAAGTTAAACTCTGTGCTGCTGACAGAGTAGGCTGCACAGCAGCTACTAACTGCTAGCTCCACGATTTAACCCCTTAAGACCCGAGTTATTCTTTGATATGCCTTTTTATTTATCTGACAGAACATTAACATTAAGTGCATTTAACCTACTATGGCAATAAACCCAAAATGTGATGTCTTAAAACTTTAACTTCTTGAGAGGTTAAAAAAGAATTCCGTAATCCTATAAATAAATAAATGGTTCTAATGACATCAGCTAGTAATGAATACTCAACATGGCGGACAGAGCTACAGCAGCGGCTGATCTGGACTCACAATTTTTTGGTAAAACTGCTGCAATCATTACAGACCTCAAGGAAGACATCCGTCGTTTAAGAGCTGAACTGGAAATGAAAGACGCTCTACTTTCCAAGTTCATGGATGTCTCCTTCGCCCAGTCTAAGCGGCTAAATTCACTTAGCGCCGCTCTCCAGGACACAGCTCCATGGGATCCTTCCACCTGCCCTCGGTCTTCTTCATTCTCAACTGCGGATTCTCCGGCTCCTTCGGCCACAGCGGCACGGACTGCACCAGACCTGGGTTCCATCGTCGAGTTTCCCGCTCTTCGGCGAGACGCCACAGAGACTCCAATGGAACACGCAGGCACCGCGGCGGGCAGCAATCCGGCTCGACCGTTGGGGATCGCCACGAAAGCCCCATCCGGTCCCGACGAGCGTCGCCGGCTGGAGCTCCCCGCTTCCTCTCGGTCGGCAACCTCTTCCTCCCGCCGTCGGATCCTGAAGGAGGCTGTCCGTTTCCACTCCAGCGGTGCCCGCGGCTCGCCGCCATCCCAGACCGACCACCGGCTACAAGGTGAGGCCGCCGCCGTCACACAGGGACGCTCACCTGTCTGCGCTTCACCTGCGTCTCCTCCTCCACTGTTTGCCCCGACGACAGCAATCATCGACTCCATAAAAAGGAAGGTCCGCTTCTTTAATGCGGTAACTCACTGTTTTCCTGGAGCCACAGTTCTGAACATCCTGGCGAAACTTCCAGAACTGTTGCGCTCTTTTCCTTCTTCAGTCAGGAGACTGATTTTACACGTTGATTTTAACGACACGTCTTATCGAGAGTCTGAAACGACGAAAAAGGCTTTCATTGAACTTTTTAATTTTTTAAAGTCCTGTCCATTGACTGTTTTTATCTCTGGACCCCTTCCCTCCCGCGGCCAGGGCCGGTTCGGGCCCTGATGATACCCAGCTGCTGATGATAGGCAGCTGTACATAGCTATGTCTCCTGATGACACAGGGCCAATAGAAGCACTTTTTAACTGTATTTTAGATGTAAAATCATGGATGGCAAATAATTTTCTGCAGCTCAACCAGGAGAAAACTGAAATTTTGGTTATTGGTCCTGAAGCCAAGAGAGAGAAACAGTTTCTGAAACTTAAAGAACTTTCATTAAATGTTTCTGAAACAGTCAGAAACCTGGGCGTTATTTTTGACTCCAAGCTAACATTTATCCTTCATATCAAGCAGGTGATTAAAACTGGTTTTTATCATCTTAGAAATTTGGCTAGGGTCCGCCCAATTCTCTCTCTTGCTAATATGGAGACACTGATGCATGCTTTTATAATTAGTAGAGTTGATTATTGTAACGCCCGTCTAGCTGGTCTTCTAAAAAATAGCATTAAGAACCTTCAGCTTCTCCAAAATTCTGCTGCAAGAGTTCTCACCAAGACCAGAAGGCGAGCTCACATCACCCCGATTTTAAAATCCCTGCATTGGCTCCTCATCTGCTACAGGATTGATTTGAAGATACTTTTAATGGTTTTTAAATGTCTGAACGGTCTTGCAACTTCTTATCTGTCTGACCTTTTTAGTTAAATATGAACACTCGCTGAGATCCTCTGGCACTGGTCTACTAATGATTCCAACTGTGAAAACCAAAACTTACGGAGAGGCCTCTTTTCAGCACTGTGGCCCCCGTTTATGGGACAGTCTGCTCGAGGACCTGAGGGCCACAGAGAACATAGAGGTTTTTAAGAAAAGACTCAAGACCTATCTTTTTAAATTAGCTTTTAGTTAGTTTTTATTGTGTTAATTTATCCTGTTTTTATTCTCATTATCATCATGTTTTATGATTTTACACTGGATTATTTATCCTTTATTTGAATTTTTTATTTTTATTTTCATGTTTGTTTGTTTGTTGCTTTTATCAAATGCTTCATTTTATTTTTTTTAGATTTATATTTTATTATTTTTAATTCCAAGGCCTTCTCGGCTGGGTCCTCTGCCTCTGGGTCGGCTACAGTTCAGCTGCGGCAGCTCTAGATGGGGACCTGCCTTGCCACCTTGCTGTGGCGGGGCTGGGTCTTCACCTGTGATGCTGCATTAGATGTGTGGTTGTCCACGGAGGAAGCGGTCCCAACTATAAGCATTTCCATCAACCAACTTTCTCCGTGCTCAGCCTGTTTCCCAATGGTTTCCATCAGTTAAGAGGGTGGGAGTTGTGAAAGGGGTTTGGTGGATTGCATGTGTGGGGGTGGGGGTTGGGCTATATTTTTTCGATCGTGCTTGTTTTTTAATATGTTCTATTTTAATGTAAAGCTCTTTGCGTTATGCTTCATAGGAAAAGTGCTATACAAATAAAGTTTGATTTGATTTTATTTGATCATCATGTTCATGTTAAAACATAGCAATCACTTGTTTTTAAGAATTTTAAATGGATATGAATCACATTTGGTTAAAAATGTTGGCAACACTTCATAATAACCACCCATTATCAAGTTAACAAGTCATTAACTGTCACAAACTGTTAACTGTTATTTAACAAGTCATTTATAACTCAGTGAATAACAGTTTAATAATGATATGTTCGGGTAGTTATAAAATGTTACCAAAATGTTAAATAGTTCTGAACATATTAAAGCTAAACTCACTAAACTTTCATACACAACTAATTATCACCTATATTTATTAGATAATAAATGTTTTGCTTAGGTAAAAAATATTTTTATGTGATTGATCAAGTTAATCCACAGAAGTGCTCTGTTTAGGTGTTAAATGATAAGAGAAGGTTAATAAAATAAAATGTGGGACAACTTGGATTTGTTTGATTTTCAATTTTTAAATGATTCACAAAAACATCGGATCGGGACTCTGTATCGAGCAGTAATTTGATAATCTGTAATTCTGTTCTTCATCATTTGTTTCTCAGTAAGTTATTTTATTGCTTAGTGATAATGAACTGTTGAAGATCCTATTCTAAAAGCACAACAAATCACTATGACAAAGTTAAAGTCTCATCAGTTGTCACATCTCTAGGTGTGAGAATTTTTTTTTCCACATTTGATCCATCCCCTGGGGGAGGGGTGAGCTGCAGTCACAGCCGCACTCAGTAACCGTTTGATGGTTTAACCCCCGAATCCATCCCCTTAATGTCGTGTGTCAAGCAGGGAGGCCTTGGGTCTCATTTTTAGCGTCTTTGTTATGACTGGGCTGGGATGAACTCATGACCTTCCAGTCTCAGGGTGGACACTCTTCAACAAGGACACTGAGCTGGCATAACAACACTTAATTAACAACACTTGTTATAGTTTGATTAAAGATTTTTCGGCAATTTAAAAATGCTCACTGCAATGCACAGGGAAGTGGGCTGCTGACTGATCTTGCAGTCTGCAGAGTAATAGCTTCATACATCAACATGTAATGTTTTACTGGTGCTTATGCCCTGCAGTTTTTCTTGACAAAGAGACTAATTCCACCTGCTACCTAGAGTTGTTGCTGCACAGGAAACAGCCAAGTTGAATTCTATAGAAGAGGCCTTTCAGTAGAATCAGATGATATTCAGTCCTCTGGTTGGTGCAGCCTATTGGTAAATTTTCTGAAGTTCTTCTCTTCCTCATTATTCAATGCTCAAAACCAAATAGTAATGAAAAAAAAATCGGATTCAGATTCAGTCAGATGACTAACACAACACATTCATAAAGAAAATGAAACAATAGGGCAAATGTGACAGTTTTGTCCAGTGATACACATCTTACCTGTGAAGGCACATCACTCCGGAACCTGAACTTAGAACTAAATAGAATAGTCTGTTTTTTTTCACAACATTAACCTCTTAAGACCTGGTGTCCACATCTGTGGACTTCACATTTTGGGTTATATTTCTACGGCAGTTCATTCTGCTTAACTGGGGCCCTGTGACTACATGTTTAGATGGTTAGCTCAAATATTAGCTTGGGTCTTAAGAGGTTAAGGCTTCTGTTCACCATTAACAGTCGTGGTAATAGTTCTCTTCAACATCAGTAGAGTTAGACTTTGTCATATTTTTGTCTGAATCAAAAACAGATAAGAAGCCAAAATCAATTACAATTTTGTGAAAATCAGGATTCATTGTAATTTGTAATTTTTGTGTGTCAAATTGAGTTCTAACAGTTCTAAAATAGTTTTTTTTTTTGGAGTGACATGAAATTATCCAATCACAAGAGATGACAAACCAGCTGTTTAAGGGAACAGGTCTGGTGGATCAAAATGGCAAACAGAAGTTTTATGTTGTTTATTCTGGCCAAAATACTTTATTCAGACAAGAGACTGAACTGGGCTGCAGGCTGGCAAACCAACTTCCTCACTCTGACCCTGTCTTCTGCATCCTGTACTCTAAAGGTGCATTCATACCGCCGATTCACGCGGCAGAGGCAGACAGTTTCAATGTCCAGTCAATGTAAAGACGCAATTTGATTTTGGTGTTGGGCGCGGCGTCAGGGACTCAGCTTTGGGCATATGTGGTTTTCAGTGACTAAATCAAAGAGTAGAAAAATGAATTCAATGTGGCAGCACGATGCCAGGATTTTTGCCCTAAACTTCCATCCATTTTCTTAACCCTTTAGAACTGAGCGTGTCGCCCGTGACACATATAGACAAGTACTCTTTGAATTACGGTAATTTCTTAACAGTTTGCTCTATTTCAAAAATTACAACAGTTTGTGACAGCTGAAACATTGACCTTTATTGTCAATATCGAGTCATTATGGTAATCTTAATTCTAAATATAGAAAATTCCATGTTTTCTGGAGAAAGGGGCAAAAGCACACATTTACAGGACATTCTCTGACCATTTTATAGTCAAAATTAGCAGAAAAGTCCAGGCGGACATTTTGATGCTTAGGTGTTAACGGGTTAACCCACGAGGGCTGCTGGGTTGCTGGAGACTTTCCGATTACTGTTGGGTGAAGGCAGGATATACCCTGGACACACACAGCACAATGCACCGGGAGAGATTCTGGTGAACCCAGACACGGCGACGTGCTTGCCAGCGCCTCTGTAGAGCTCTCCAAAACATAAACACAAGCTCCTCGCTCAACATCATCCATGTCTTCCATGATTTTGTCACAAACGAAGTTTGTCGGTGGTTGCTCTGTGGCCAGGGTGTCAAGGCATTGAGCAGAAAATTTGACAAGCGTCAAAAGAGAGGCAGCAGACACCTCGGTCGCATCCGGTGTGTGTGCAGCATAACACCAGCTACCTTCATGTCTTCATTCACTGCATCCATAAACCTCCTCTTTGGTCTTCCTCTAGACCTCTTGCCGGTAGCTCCAGACTCAGCGTCCTTCTACCAATATCTTCACTGTCTCTCCTCTGGACATGACTGAACCATCTCAGTCTGGCCTCTCTGACTTTATCTCCAAAACCTCTAACATGTGCTGTACCTCTGATGGACTCATTCCTGATCCTGTCCATCCTGGCTACTTGCAAAGACCTTCAGCATCTTCATCTCTGTTGCCTCCAGTTCTGCTTCCTGTCTTTTCCTAGGTACCTCTGTCTCTAGGCTGAACAACATGGCTGCTCTCACCACAGTTTAGCTCACCTTTCATTTCATTTGAGCTGAAACTCTTCTATCATACATCACACCTGATACTTTTCTCCACCCATTCCAACCTGCCTGCATTCACTTCTTCACTTTTTTTCCACTCTCTCCATTACTCTGGACTGTTGACCCGAGATACTTCAAATCCTCCTCCTTCTTTCTCTCTTCTCCCTGTAACCTCACTCTTTCACTTGGGTTCCTCTCATTCACACACATGAACTCTGTCTTGCTGTAACAAATGCTAACTTGACTTTGACTTTGTTGCTAACCTTCATTCCTCTCCTTTCCAAATCAAACCTCCACCTCTCTAGCTTCTCCACCTGTTCTCTGCTCTCACTACAAATCACAATATCATCTGCAAACATCATACTTCATGGTGATTCCTGTCTAACTCCATCTGTCAGCCTGTCCATCGCCATTGCAAACAGGAAGGGGCTCAGATCTGATCCCTGAACTCCTCTGTCACCCCTAGAGCACACCTCACCACTGTCTGACAGCCCTCATACATGTCCTGTACTGCTCTAACATATTTCTCTTTAACTCCAGACTTCCTCCTACAATACCACAGTTCCTCTCTGTCATAAGCTTTCTTCAGATTTACAAAGACAGTGTAGCTCTCTCTGACCTTTTCTGTGAAAAGTATTTCCAGCACCAACAAGATCTGCACCTTGTCTTCATTCAAATCAAATCAAACTTTATTTCTAAAAAACGCTTCTCATGCATTGCGCAATCTGAAGCGCTTTACATTAAAAAACTCAATACAAAAAAACCTAACCCACCCTTCTCCTCCAGTAACACATACAACACATACAACACATTAAGAATACTGGAAAACTTCTAAATTAAACTTCTAAAATAAACTTAAGGCTTGTCTCTGCTGTGAGGAAACAGTATTGGGAATCTGTCATACCAGGAGCAGCTCAGCCACAGGAACATCGCCACAGTACCCACCCAGACTGGGACAGCTATGGTGTCCACTCCATAGTCGTCATCCTGCAATGTAGAACTCCAGGTGCCCCAGCAACAACAGCGGCAACGACCCATGAACAAGCCAGCAAACCCTGGGATAAAAGATGCCCACAGGAAACACTGAGGCTCTAAAACCATAATAAGATGCTGAAGCTGGAGTCAGGGCTGCACGGTGGCGCAGTGGTTAGCGCTCCTGCCTCACAGCAAGAAGGTTCCCGGTTCAAGTCCTGGCTGGGGGACCTTTCTGTGCGGAGTTTGCATGTTCTCCCCGTGCATGCGTGGGTTTTCTCTGGGTACTCCGGCTTCCTCCCACCGTCCAAAAACATGCTTCATAGGTTAATTGGTCACTCTCAATTGTCCCTAGGTGTGAATGTGAGTGTGCATGGGTGTGTGATTGTGGCCCCTGCGACAGACTGGCGACCAGTCCAGGGGTGTACCCTGCCTTCGCCCATGAGTAGCCGGGTTAGGCTCCGGCAACCCCGTGACCCCGAAAGGGATAAAGCGGATTGGAAAATGAATGAATGAATGAAAGCTGGAGTCAGATGCATTTTCTTCTCTCTAATCCTGTGTCACTCTTTGGTCACTCTTTGGACACTGTGCTACGCTTTGGTCCAGTCCTCCCTCTGAGCCTGCATATTTTTATTCTTGTGCATCCTTCTTCATTTCATTTCAAGCATGCATCAGCACCTCTGTGCTGGCAAGAGAGAGGAATGGACGGACTCTGGTAATGTTTTTAAGATGATAAAATCCTGTCTTAATGACATTTTTAATATGTGGGGTAAAATTCAGCTCAGAGTCAAAAAGTACGCCCAGGTTTCTCACACAGTGAGAAGGTTTAAAATTCTGCAGACAAGAAGACAAGAAAGAGACAACTTTGGTTTACCAAAGTTGTCTCTTTCTTGTCTTCAGGACCAATGATTAAAACTTCAGTTTTGTCTTGGTTGAGCTGTGAGGAGTTCTCTGCCATCCATGACGTTATATCTAAAATACAATTTAAAAGGGTTTAAAAGTAAAAGGTCATCAGGAGACACTGCGATGTAGAGCTGTGCACCATCAGCATAGCTGTGAAAGTCTTCAAACTTACATAAAAGTGTCAAACTGTGAGATAAGAATTAAACCACTGCAAAACATTTCCATGGAGGCCCACTAGAATGCCAAGTCTATCCAATAAAATCTGGTGATCTACTGTATCAAAGGCGGCAGTAAGATCCAGCAGCACCAGAACAGAAAGTTTTTTGAGTCGGAGGCCCAATCCAAATTCTTCCCTTCGCCCTACCACTTCTCCCTGCCACTCTATTTGTAGGGGCATTTGTAGTCAAAGTGGTGTCCGAATATAGTTTTTTTTAAGGGCTACTCTCGTTGCGGAGGGATACAGAACCCTCCGTAGCTAGGAGGTTCTGTGTCGAGCTATGTCGCAGAGGAGGCGCGCTTTTCTTCATGTGGGTGTGCTCTAAAGCACAGTAGCTTATATTTAAATGTAAGGAATGACTTTTTGTTTTAGTATGACCTTTTTAAAGTAATAAAACCGCTGTTGTTATCAATATTCCAGTGCTGGAAGCTCCGCGCTAATGTAGCTGACCGGTGACTATTAGTGACGTCACCGAGTGGTAGTGACGTCCGAATTTGGAGACACTATTTTTCCATAACTCTCCATTTGGAGGGCTAAATGTAAGGGAAGGGAGAAGTTGTAGGACAAAGGGAAGAAATCGAATTGGGCGTCTGTTTATTCTGAGATAATTAAGGAGTAATGTCTGGACTGTGGTTAATCCTAAAACCAGATTGATATTTTTCTAAAATGTTTTGGTTATTTAGAAACTCGTGCAGTTGAGTAGCAACACTTTTCTCTTTAATTTTACTTAAAAACAGTAAGTTGGATACAGGTCTGTAGTTATCCAGAGTAGTACGATTTAAATGACTCTTCTTCAGAAGGGGCCTCACTGTCAAATACCTATACACTTCAGAATTGCTAATTATGACTTTTGTTGTTATTTTATGACATGCGGTGTGTGCGTATGACAGCACCTGAGAAGTGTGTGTGGATGTGAATAAAGTGTTGTCCTCACACACGCTGGAATATTGCCACTCGTCATTCTACATGGTGTCAGAAGTGACCTGGGCAGATTCATCACCGTGTACGGAATAAGGAGACAAAGAACCGAACGAAATGGTGAAATTTAATCTGCCTGCCAACTTTCCCTTTGATAAGCCGACTGAATGACCTGACTGGAGACATGGCTTCCAGCAATATAGGATTGCTACCAAACTCAATAAGGATGAGGAGACAGTGCAGGTGAACTGCCAGACCAGATCGTAGTGGGGATCCAGGACAAAGAGCTCTCACGCAGGCTACAGTTAATGACGGATTTAACTTTGGATCTGACAGTCCAGACTGTGAGCCAAACAGAAGAGGTGGCAGCACAGGTGAATCTGCAAGGGGACACAACAGCAACGGTTCATGAAGTGCGGCACAGAAATAAGAGCCAAATTGGAGACAACAGCAGAAACCAGGCAAGTCAAATACATGCAGTAAATGAAGGGAGCCTGATAAGAAATGTGGAAGATCTGGAAAGTTGCTACAAGGGGGCAGAGAAATGCCCAGCTACAAAAGCTAAATGCCATAACTGCCACAAGATGGGGCATTGGTCCAGAGTGCGTCATGGCAGGAGGTCAGTGAAACAGAAAAAGGTGAACAGACTTCCTACAGACTTCCTACTTCCTAGACTCTGTATGTAATGCAAATGACAAGACCAATGCATGGATTGTATTGATCCAAGTTGAATCTATTCCTCTTAAATTTAGGATTAACACAGGGGCTGATGTCAATGTCATAAATGAAGACACATTTCACACTCTGGACAAAGGAAAGGTGTTACAGCCCTCTGACCTCCCACTAGACTGTCCTGGATTGGAACTGCCATGCCTTGGTTGCTTTGATGTGGAAATAAGCAACAAAAGTAAAAGCTACACATCAAAAATGTATGTAGTACGTGGACATAAAGTCGTCAACCTGCTTAGTCGTGCTTTGTCAGTTGAGATGAACTTGGTGAGAAGAGTAGATTAGATCACAACCTGCAAGAAAAAGCAAATGGATTAGCAACCAACCATATAGGGAACATGATACTTTAAAAACCGATCCAGCTAAAATAGAATTAAAAGAAGGTGTGGTGCCACACGCTGTCCACACATCGCAGCGTGTACCATTTCCCATGCAACAGAAAGTGAAAGAGTAGCTCTAAAGGATGGAGCAAAACAACATAAACGGGTGACACAACCAACAGAATGGTGCTCTCCGATGGTGCCAGTCCTAAAGAAACCCACCAGCAAGGCCCAGACCTGTGTGGACCTAACAAAACTGAAAAAGTCAGTAAAAAGAGCGGTACATCCTAACAACTTCAGATGAGATAACGTCCAAATTGAGTGGTGCCACAGTATTTTCATCTCTGTATGCCGCTAGTGGGTTCTGGCAGATTCCACTGCACCCAGATAGTTGTAAGTTCACAACTTTTATGACACCGTTTGGCAGGTACTGTTTCAAAAGACTACCCTTTGGCATTACAAGTGCACCAGTAACCTTCCAACGCAAAATGCTAGAAACTCTGGAAGGTCTGGAGGGTGTGGAAGTCTTCACGGACGACATCTTGGTGCATGGAGCCACCATGGAGGAACATGACATACGACTAGAAAAGATTTTGCATCCCATAGAGACAGCAGGCCTCAAACTCAACAAAGAAAAATGCTCCTTGAGGCAGGACCAGTTAAGATTTATTGGTCACCTGATAGATAAGTCAGAAGTAAAGCCTGCCCCTGAGAAAGTTGAGGGGATCAACCAACTACCCCCACCTCAAAATGTGAAGGAACTGAAACGGGTGCTTGGCATGGTGAACTACTTAAGCAAGTTCATTTCTTTGCTTGCCACAATTGGGCGAGCCATTTTTGATCTACTAAGAACAAAGAACGCCTGGATCTGGGGCCCCTCACAGCAGTCAGCATTCAAGAACATCAAAGACATGTTAACAACAGTCTCAGTTCTTACCTTTTATGATGTTGCAAAGCCAACACCGTTTCCACAGAGGCCAGCAGCTATGGGCTAGGCACTGTATTGCTTCAGCGTCATGGAGAAGAGAGGAGGCCAGTCGCCCACTGCTCTTGTAGCTTGTCCGAGGCAGAGAGTCGATATGCTCAAATCAAGAAGGAATGTTTAGCCAATGTGTGGGCCTGTGAGAAGTTTGATAAGTACTTGTGTGGATTGGATTGGTTCAGGTTAGACACTGACCACAGACCTTTGGTGCCCCCAACCGTAGCTTGGATGATGTTCCTCTGGGATGTCAACACCTTCTCATACGGCTTATGAGATACAACTCAGAGGCCGTCTACGAGCCAGGAAAAGCCCTTATTGCAGACACTGTTTCATTTTGCCCTCAGTCATTTGACCAAGAACCAGTGGATAAGCAAAGTGAGATCAAGTATTATGTGGCTACTTTACTACAAAGCATCCCTGCTTCTAAGAGTCGAATGGACAGCATCAGAACAGCAACAGCTAAAGACAGCGAGCTACAGACTGTCATTAGACTTGTAAGAAATGGCTGGCCGTAACACAAGGACAACGTTCCGGTGAATGTCAGAGCATACATGAAAGTAAAAATGAGCTGGCGGTGACCAACTGCCTTCTCATTGGTGGCTGCAGGATAGTCATCCCTAAATCGGAAAGGGGAGAGATCCTGATTAAAATACACGCTGGACACCAAGGGCTCACAAAAAAGAGAAAGAACACAGTGATGAAATGCCAGACCCTTTCAGGAACAAGGAACTACTCATCTCTACCCCTCTGCCAGACTGCCAGAATAGAATAAGAATTGATCTCTGCCAATATGACATAAGGAATTATTTTGCAGTATCAGCCTACTACTCACGTTTCTTGGAAATATTGCATCTATCATCTACCACAAGCTTCCAAGTCATTCAGAGACCAAAGGCCACATTTTCCAGGTTTGGGGTTCCAGATGAGGTGGTGAGTGACAATGGACCTCAATTTTCCTGTCCAGAGCTCAGAGAATTCGCCAAAGACATGTATTTCAGACACATTACATCAAGTCCTCACCATCCTCAACGAAACGTCCATGCAGAGAGAGCAGTGCAAACCGCAAAGAAAATTCTCAGGCAAGAGGATCCACTCATTGCTCTCATGTGCTACATGTCAACCCCCCTGTTCCTCTAAAGGAGTCAGCCCAACAAAACTACTCATGGGCAGAAAGATTTGCACCACACTTCCCACAGTGGAGAAGAATCTCCAGCCAAGGTGGCCTGATAGAAAGACCGTTATTCATAGAGATGCTGCTAAGAAGACCAAACAAGCGTTCTACAACAACCATCGTCATGGTGCCAAGCCCCTTCCTGTTCTATGTCCAGGGGACATAGTTACTACCAAGCTAGATCAGGAAAATAACTGGTCAACACCGGCAGTTTTCTCGAAAGAGAGTATTACTCCAAGATCATACCTTCAAAAAACCCCATAAGGAGTGATATTCCGCCGCAACCGTCATCATCTCCGTAAGGAACACCTACAGCATGCTGTTGCCACTGCCTTTTCTATTTTAGCTGTGACTTCTGAGATGTGACCTCTTCCTTCATCCAGCACACCTGCCTCAGAGACTGTGCCTTCAGTTCCACCTCAAGTCATTGCGAATACACATGCTCCAGCAGATACATTAAATACTGTCTGCACACGTTCTGGACATGTATGTAAGCCTGTCAAAAGACTAGACTTTTAAACAGAAAAGAGATGACCGAAGACGGCAAGAGACCGATTTATGTAGATGTTCAAAGTGTAAATTTGGAATGTAGTTCTTTGATGATGTCGAATTTGTTTTGACCACACATTTGTTTTGGCAACTTTGCTTTCATGACAGGTCGCTCAAGGTTATTTAAAGTTTTCCTATGTGCTATGTTTGCACAGAGTTAGATATTATTCTCTAAGTGACATGTTTGGGTTAGAATACTTTCATTACATTCATTCACACTCATTCTCTATACTGTTTTATCCCTTTCGGGGTCACAGGGCTGCTGGAGCCTAACCTGGACACTCATGGGCGAAGACAGGTGACACCCCTGGACAGGTCACCAGTTTGTTGCAGGGGCCACAATCACACACCCATGCACACTCAAATCCACACCCAAGGACAGTTTAGAGTGACCAATTAACCTATGAAGCATGTTTTTGTATGGTGGTAGGAAGTCGGAGTACCCGGAGAAAACCCACGCATGCACGGGAAGAACATGCAAACTCCACACAGAAAGGTCCCCCATTGGTGACACTGTTTCAAGTCCCCCAGCCGGGACTGAACAGGGGCCTTCTTGCTGTGAGGCAAGAGCGCTAACTACTGCACCACCGTGCAGCCCACAAAGGCTTTACAGCATCAGGCATGTCGGAGGATTGTTTCAAAGGTGATGTCATATAATAATACACCTCAGAATTGCTATTTACGGCATTAGTTGTTATTTTACAACATGTGGTGTGTGCATTTGACAGCTCCCGAGAAGTGCGCGTGGATATAGAAGACCGTGAATAAAGTGTTGTCCCCACATACGCTGGAATATTGCCACTCATCATTCTACACTTACCGCTGTTTTGAAGGCAGAAGAGAAGACACCCGTCTAAAGAGAACAGTTTACTATGTTTAAAAGCTCTAAGTCAAAGAATTCATCAAATGTTTGAAACAGTGAAGTAGGAATGGGATCTAAAAGGCAGGTTGTGGTGTTTACTTGGGATAAAACTCGATAAAAACCTGTAGCCTCTTCAGGAGTTATGGTAAATACTTAAATAGCGCTTTTCTACCTTCATTGAAGGCCCAAAGTGCTTCACAGTCACACACACATTCACACACTGATGGTGGCTCTGCTGCCGAACACCTGCGCCAACCTTCCATCAGAGGCAAGCTGGGGTTCAGTGTCTTGCCCAAGGACACTTTGACACATGGGCAGGCAAGGCGGGAATTAAACCTGCAACCGTTCGATCAGAGGCCGACTTCCCTTTCCACTGCACCACGGTCGCCCCAAGTTATATATCACTTCCTCACAGTTCGCACTGAGTCTTCCTGCTGGATTCCACTGGTGACACTATAAAACACACAGCAGTGGTCTGATATAGTCAAGTCAACAACAGAGGACACCTCGGCAGACAGGCCGTTGGTAATGACAAGGTCCAGGGTGTGTCCTCTGTTGTGAGTGGCCTGTGTGACATGTTTAAAATCCATGCTGCTCAGAAGATTTAAAAACTTACAAGAATAGATATCATTGCTTTTATCAACATGTAGATTAAAATCACCAGCTATTAAAATCATATTGTACCTAATGTGAATATTCATTCATTTTCCAAACCGCTTTATTCCTTTCGGGGTAACGGGGTTGCCGGACCCTAACCCGGCTACTCATGGGCGAAGGCAGGGTACACCCCTGGACTGGTCACCAGTCTGTCGCAGGGGCCACAATCACACACCCATGCACACTCACATCCACACCTAGGGACAATTTAGAGTAACCAATTAACCTGAGAAGCATGTTTTTGGACGGTGGTAGGAAGTCGGAGTCCCCGGAGAAAACCCACGCATGCACGGGGAGAACATGCAAACTCCACACAGAAAGGCCCCCCAGCCAGGACTTGAACTGGGAACCTTCTTGCTGTGAGGCAAGAGCACTAACCACTGCGCCACCGTGCAGCCCCTAATGTGAATAAAAGATAAGAATTTAAAAAAAAATTATTTAACAAAACAGGAAGGAGGGTTTGGTGGTCTGTACACTGTGACAGATAAACAGGTGGGTCACCAAAAAGGAAAGCCTGATGCTCAAAGGAAGAACATTTGCTAAGTACAATATTTACAGATGCTATTGACTTGTGAGCAATCGATGCTGTTCTGCCACCTTTTTTCCCTCCTTAAAATTAGGTGTAGAAGCCCTAATGAGAATAGCTGGTGCATCAGTGCCAAGCTAAGTTTCAGTTAAAAACAAACAGCTTAAGTCATGGTCTAAAATCGGATCATTAATGATAAAAGACTTACTGAAAATTGATCTGACATTAAAAAGAGCTATCTTTGTTGTTGTGGGTAAAAAATGATGTGTGCGTGACATGGGTTTAGTGACCGGTGTCTGAATTGGATGGAGGTACGTGGAAATGAATGGAAATTAGAACATCTATTGTTGATGCGGACTGGTATATGACGCTTCCTAGCAGAGAATGAAATATCAGATGTGGATGTCCTGGTTCAACCGTCAGCTGGGACTGGCTTTGAAAGAATGCAGGGTGAGATCAATGTTAAAGCTGAAAAGACGGGATTCACTATGGTTTGGATGCAAACCGTCTGTTTTGAAGAGAACATGATGTCTCCATAATGGGGTGCAGGGAGTGGTCCAGATATGATGCAGTTCATGTTTAACTGTTGAATGTTTTGAATTAGGTTAATGAAGTCCATTTTCAGGGTTTCTGATTGCTTCAGTTTCATGTTGTTGGTGCCTGCATGTATAATAAATGTCTCAACAGAGGGGCCGAAGTTGGTGGGCAGAGTTATTAATGTCATTGACCACTGCACCAGACAGTGACATTGTGTGGCACCGGCTAACCTGGACATGCCGGACAACGGAGTCTCCCACGATGAGTGGCTGCTGCACAGGTCCAGGTCTCCCAACAGGTCTCCCTGCGACGGCAGCTGGGGGACAAGCCTCAGGCTCAGATGAGGAGATGGGAGCCTGAGAGCAATATTTCCTGGTAAACAGCAATCCAACATGAAGATCCACAGTCTTGCGCAGCAGCCACTGGCATTTCCCTCACATTGCAGGCACTAGTGGAACAGCGGAGGCCGCAGCTGGCAGGGCTAGCACAGCAGATCCAGGAAGAAGCGCACACAGGTCAGGCTCCAGCAAAGCATGCTCTGAAGTAGCAGCAGAAGCAGCCGAGGACATAGGACCTGTGGAGGTGGAAGCGGGAGTTGTCGCCTGGCTGAGACCAGCAGCGGAGCGGGATGACATGGTAGGACCTCCGCTTGATCTTGGTCCCAGTGAGCCCACTCGGGTCGTTCACACCTCAGTGAGCATCAGCCAGCATGGCATAGTGGTTGGTGAGCGCTAGGTTCCCCGAGCTGGCAGAGTCAGGTTTGGATCCACAGTTCCTCTAGCCACGATATGTCACCTCAGACCTTGACTGCTTGGGCGTAGAACAGAGGGCTGGGGGCCTGGGTCCAACGTTGGCCTGGTCTCCTTGGAGATCTTTTAGACTCCTGGCCTCTGCCCACATATTTGGACGATGTTGCTATCAGAGCAGAGGCCAAAGTGCTGAGCTCAGGGGAGTAAGATTAGATCTGATACTTTCGGGCACCGGCAGATCAGCAATTTATGTCTGCTGGTTGTGTCCTTGGCTGGTCTAGGAGAGTCTCTTGAGGTGATTTTGGTCCAAGTTGTGGTCAATTTAGACCAGTCTCCCTTCAGTTTGAGCAGAAAGGCTCTCCAAGTTGGTATCCATTTTTCACACAAGTTCAAGGTGCTCTGCCTATATGGGCAAGTGAGGCTTTGATCGGATTGTGAGAGTTCAACACTGTGAGTCTTTGGAGCCCGTTGTATCCCTCCGCAGAGCTCCAACAGCTCACCACACACAGACCGATGAATCAGAAATCCTTCGATCCCAATTGTGAGAAATTTGATGATCAGAAATCCAAATAGATACACATTTTCAACATCTTCTACAGATAGCTGGGCCAGACACATCAGCCTCCACTTGCCCCGTGGATCGTTGGTGTATCTGGCCGCCTGGGTTTCATCTGGGCAGGAGGGGTCCGCTTTCCCATAGAGTGGAAAAAATGTTGTTGATTGAATTTAAAGATCAGCTGATCAGATCAATTTCTCAGAGGACCATATGAGGACGTGCAGAATGTGTGTCAAAGTGTCCTTGGGCAAGACACTGAACCCCACATTGCCTCTGATCGAAGGTTGGCGCCAGTGTTTGGCAGCGGAGCCGCCATCAGTGTGTGACTGTGTGTGACTGGGCGAATGGGACTGTGACTGTAAAGGTCTTTGGGTCTCCGAGGAAGGTAGGAAAGTACTATACGAATATACACCATTTACCATCCAGGGCCTAGCCAGTTTGGTGCCCTCTGCAAGTTTTTTGAGGGTGGCCTCTTGCATTGCAGTAAATTCCACTGCTTGGGTGCATATGCTAACAAAAACTATGTTAACTTAATTAAAAAAGTGCTATATAAGTGTACACCATTTACCACAACAGGATATACATATTCACATGTGCACATGACACCCTGCTAAGCATTGACAAAAAAAGAAAAATGATACACATATGGAATCCTGTCCATATGTGTTTTGTGACAATTATGTCTTGTTGGCTTAATTCAACTTCAGCATTTATTGGGGCAGTTTGCAGCTGAGTGTGAAGAGGCTTGGATGAGTTTCAGCACAGCTAAGTCTGAGGCCATGGTTCTTGACCAGAGAAAGGTGGTTTGCTCTCTCTGGGTGAGTGGAGTGCTTCTGTCCCGGATGGAGGAGTTTAAGAATCTTGGGGTCTTTTTCACGAGTGAGGAAAGATTGGAGAGTGAGATTGACAAGTGGATTGGTGCAGCATCTACCATTATGCGGTCATTCTACCAGATCCGTTGTGGTAAAGAGAGAGCTCAGCCAGAAAGCAAAGCTCTCAATTTACCGGTTGATCTTCATTCCAATACTCACCTATGGTCATGAGCTCTGGATCATTACCGAAAAAACGAGGTGCCAGATACAAGCGGATGAAATTAGCTTCCTCTGTAGGGTGGCTGGGTGCTCCCTTAGAGATAGGGTGAGTCATCGGGGAGAGCTCCAACTAGATCCGCTGAGCCAGTTGAGGAGGCTTGGGGATCTGGTCTGAATGCCTCCTAGACGCCTCCCTGGGTAGGTTTTCCTGGCATGTCCCTCTCGAGGGAGGCACCGGGGAAGACCCAGGACATGCTGGAGAGACTATGTCTCTCGGCTGGCCTGGGAATGCCTTGGGGTCCCCCCAGAAGAGCGGGAGGAAGTAGTCAGAGAGAGGGAAGTCTGAGCATATTTGTTTAGACTGCTGCACCCGGGACTTGGTTCTGGATGAGCGGACAAAGATGGAGATGGAAATGCACCATGTTTTGGTTAACTGGAAATTGAAAGGCAGTCGGCTTCAATATCTGGAGGACTGGGAGGGGTATGGCCCAGAAGAATGTTCCTGGGTCATTTTGGATGACATCCTCGACCCCTCCTTGATCTCCGACTTCCATCAAGACCATGTGGCTGACCCTGATGCTGGTAGCCTTCCCACTTCCGGAGCCGCTCGCAGGGGTTGTGTTGGCTCTGTGAGAATTCAACCATCCAGCTCCGCCGCCAACCACCAGAGGAAGCACTCACCAGAATACCTGAGTTTGCCAGAGTTCTTCTGCTTCCTCACTGCAACTCCCATCCGGCCTTGCTGTTTTCACCAGCTGCTTCCTATCATAATTATCACCACTCTGTATATATTCTCCCACGGAACTCTGCTCCATGCAAAGTCTTGTTTTGTCTCACAGACATTTCTGAGCATTATTATTCTGTTTTGCCACTCCGTGCCTGACCTTTGCCTGTTCTTCGTCTCCCTGCCTCGCTCCATGTTTTTGACACTTGCCTGGTTTTTGACTACTCCTTACCTTGCCTTGCCCTTGTCTGTTTTGGTCATCATTAAATTCCTGTTGCACATGGATCCAGACGTGTCCGCCTCCTCGTTACAACATAAGTTTTATTCTTTACCTTTTTAGTACGTATGACTTAAGAATTATCTAGTGTTTCTGATCTGAACAGACTTTACGTTTACCATTTAATTCTCCTATAAAAGAGCCAAATAATTTTAAAATCAAGTTTTGATTTTCTGCCAATTATGACAACTGTTCTTGAGTGAAAAGATCATGGAGGTGGCTCAAGTGTCTTGATATATCAGCAGAAGTTTTCTTTAAAAACTGGAACAGGGTTCACTGTGCAGAAAACAGAGAAGGAATAAATAAAGAAGTAATTGTTGAAACAGAATACTTAAGTTAGATGTTTCTAAAAAAAAAAAAAAAAAAAAAAAAAGAGAAGCCCCAGGTGGGTAGAGGGACCTAAATTTCATACAAATAGATAAATAAAGGTTTTATTTTGACATTGATGCCACCAGCCTTGCAGTACAGCTTACACATCAGCTTTCCACGAGGTCTCCAATGGGAGAGTTTTCTGTCAGAATATGCAACAGTATATTTCATTTGAGCAGAAATCAAAAGATCTAAAAAGGCACTTTCTAGAAAAACTTTTAGCATTATTGTTAATTATGAGACAGTGATTCAGATCCATCAGGCTTATGTAACTCTGTGACTTCCTGGGGTCAGGATCCTCCCACACACTGCAGCTATCTGACAACACACAGCATTTAGACAAGTACTTGAGGTGGAAACATAAATCACTCCATATATGCACCGACAAGGGTGGGATAATGTATCCATGACTACCTTCTCACGTAGTCTGTATTATTTTTATCACAAAACCCTTTCTCTCTTTTTTCTTTCACATGAGCTTCATGCAAACATGTTGGTTAAATGCACAGGTTCGGCTCTGTGTGTCAAGAAAACAAAGTCAAAGTGGCTCAATATCACTATTAAGAGACTGCATGGAGTTTATAAATGGGTAAAATGATTTTTGTGTGGATAGATAAAAAGCCAAAGCTTTTTCTGTGCAATATACCTAGTGCTGTGGCTTTTCCTCCTCTGAAACAGAGACGGGCTTTTCAGGGCAGTGTGTAGGAGGGTATTGGTCGTGCAGTTGCTGCACTGGTAAGAAGAAACTTGTCTGAAGCTGACAAAAACTTTTCTCTGTAAAGTAAAAGTTTAAATAGATGTTTTCAAGCAACATAGTTCACAGCAATCTGAGATAGATTATCTTACTGTTTAGTCTAATGCCAGCAGCATCTGTCTCTTAGGGACAAACTATCAGAAGGACCGACTAACTAGTCGACTTTGTCATCTGAAGACAGACCTTAACCTCTGGTGAGATTTAATGTTGAAAGTACAGTTGTTTTTTTTCACAAAACAAAAGAAAAATTCAATTTTTCTCTGTATTTTTCTGAGCTATGCACAAAACTGACATCCTTGAATGAAATGAGTGAAAAGAAAGAAAGGCTTCAGTTTGCTAAAGAGAATATAGGTTGGAAACTGGAGAAATGGAATACTGTGGGGCCTGATGGATGTAGACCAGAGGTATCAAACTTCACGTTTTGAGGGCCAGTGTCCTACATGTTTTTGAACCAACCTACCGTTGAAGCTCCTTATTGGATAAACACACCTGATCCAGGAAATGAACAGCAGATACGGCTAGATCTATGGAAAACCAGCAGGAGGCCGGCCCTTAAGGACTTGAGTTTGACACCCTCTGAATCTCTGAAGTGTTTTGTATTAAAACTAGTGCTGTCAATCACTTTAAACAATTAATCAAATTATTTACATTTTTTGATTGTGATTAATCACAATGTTTTACGAGGTAAATTTTATATAATATGCAGCTTTTAAACAAAAAAAGGCCAGAGAGGAAATTCGTCTTTCATTTTTATTATCTTAAATGTTTTAATTTGTAAAGTGTTAACTTAGATATCCGAGAAATATAATGTCTGTGCACAAAACACATCAACAGTAAGATAAGCAGAACTGTAAAGACTTTAATGTCTGCAGTATCACTCCAAGAAAACAAAGACGCTGATATACAGACAGAAGACACTAACATTGTATTTTTGCACTTTAAATGGTCTGGGTGAATACTCATATCTGATTGGCTGCTGGGTGTTGATGCACATCTAAAAAAGAAGTTCCGGTCTCATAGCACAAACGTTCTATATAACTGCACAGGCTTCTTTAAAACAAACTTTTTGCTTCATTTTCTGGACAAAAACAAGCAGTAAGAGGTAAACTTTCTCTCTGTACTGATGCTTTATTGAACCTATCATGATGATCAGCATTAATATAGTTTTCCTTTGGCATAAGAAAAAGGAAATGCACAATATACACTAAAGCAAAACTCTTACAGATAAATACACAAAGCCGCAGAGATAAAATTATATACATATACACACATAGCAACAGATAAGTTAAGGTAGAATAGAACAGAGTAAAATACCCAGTTAATGTAAGTGGTTAGGTTTTTTTTATTATCTGGCGGTTACAGCAGAGCTAAAGTGTCTGATGGTGGATGGTAGGAATAACTTCTTGTACCGCTCCTCAGAACAGCGGGGTTGGATGAGTCTGCTGCTGAAGCTGCTTCTCAGTTTATCCATGGTTTTATAGAGAAGTTGGGAAGGATTGTCCATGATGGTCAGCAGGTTAGCCAGCATTCTGTCACTTGCCACTTCCTCCATGCTGGCTAGCTTAGAATCAGCAACAGAACATGACTTTTTAATTAACTTGTCTAGTCTGTTGGCGTCTTTTGCTTTGATGCCAGCACCCTAGCACACCACAGCAAAGAAGATGGTGCTTGCCATGACAGACTGGTAGATGTAAAGTATTCTGTTGCAAACATTGAAGGACCTGAGGCGCCCCAGGAAGTAAAATCTATTTATGCCCTTCTTGTAGACAGCCTCGGTGTTCGTGGAACACATCAGTTTATTGTTCACATGGACACCCAGGAACTTATGGGAATATGTCAACATCTTTTTCACTAATGCAGACTGGAGAGGGTGGGGACTTACTCCTACTAAAGTCCATCACCATCTTCTGGGCCACGTTTAGTTGCAGCTGATTCTCCCTGCACCACCTGACAAAACACTCCACAAGGCCCTGTACTCATCCTCCCGTCCATTCTCCACGCACCCGACTATGGCTGTGTCATACGAGTACTTCTGGAGGCGACATAACTCAGAGTAGTACTGGTGCTGTGCAGGTGGTGAATAGGAAGGGAGACAGCACCAGCTCCAGTGTTGCTCATCAGGGTGTCAGACACACAGCTCTGCAGTCTCACAAACTGTGGTGACCTGTCAAGTAATCCTCAATCCATGTGACCAGGGGAGCTTCCACCTGCATGTGCTCTAACTTGGTCCTCATCAGTCTCGGTTGGATGGTGTTTAAGGCAGATGAGAAGTTGACGAACATGATCCGCACTGTTGTGTACAGTCTGCCCAGGGAGTAGTGAGCCCCCTGCAGCAGGTATATCACTGCATCTGCAGTGGGCTTTGGAAAGGGCTCACCAGGGGCCTTAGGTGTGACAGTACCAATCACTCCATGACCTTCATAACAAGGGAGGTCAGTGCTTTTGGCCTGTAATCACTAAGTGCCGCAGAATGGTTGTTCTTTGGCACTGGGACCAGGCAGATTGTCTTCCACAGCACTGCTCCTCCTTTGAAGATGAAGGCTGCGGTTGAACAGGTGCTGCAGGTGCTGCTACTCCACACAGCTGGCTGCAGTTCTTTAGCACCTGCGGCCTGATGCCATCAGGTCATGTGACCTTTCCCTCATTGAGCCTCTCCAGCGCTCTCCTAAACTGGCTGGATGTTATAAAAACATGGTGGAGTCCATGTTTGGAGTCAGCAGGGGGGAGAGGGTCGTAGACTGCAGAGCTGTTAGGGGCCTTGGGAGGCTTGTGAAGGAGAACAAGAGGAGGAATGGGGTCTGTTAGTCGGTCCAGGTCATCACCATGTGGTTTGTGCAGCAGAGACCAGTTGGTGGTTTCCAGGGCATCCTGTTGGCAATTCAAGGCACCATCAGACCATTTTTGAATAGTCCTCACAGTGACTGGTTGCTGCTGGACCACAGGTGTGTATGATGGGTTGAGCAGGACAAGGTTGTGGTCAGACTTGCCCAGTGAAGGAAGTGCATTGGAAGTGTATGCGTGAGTGAAATTAGCATACAATAATAAATCCATAGCTTTATTAATAAAAATAATAAGGGATTGGATTTGTCAGTGCTTTTCCAGATGCTCAAAGCGCTTACAATGTATATCAATTATTCATTCATACTTGGTGATGGTGAGTTACTGATGCAGCCCCAGCTGCAGTGAGGCAGACTGACAGAGGCGTGGCTTCCAGTATGCGCCAAACGGCCCCTCTGACCATCACATGTATGCACACACCTGTGGAGACACACACACTGGGGGCAAGGAGGGTTAAGTGCCTTGCCCAAGGACACAACAACGGTTGACTGGAGGGAGCAGGGATTGAACCGTCAATCCTTGGCTGACCTGCTCAATCACCTGAGCTACTGCCGCTTATTACTGCCACTTATT
Organism: Adrianichthys oophorus; assembly: GCA_036245035.1. Taxonomy (NCBI): domain Eukaryota; kingdom Metazoa; phylum Chordata; class Actinopteri; order Beloniformes; family Adrianichthyidae; genus Adrianichthys; species Adrianichthys oophorus. Next base: position 391,788 of record BSAI01000148.1, read on the forward strand.
TATTGTCTCTTGTTGTACTGTGGTGTTGACAGCCCTAGTTAAAACACTTTTTTTTACATGCCTTTCAATTGAAGTGCTGGTAGATTGTTTTAAGAATTAAGAAATGCTGCCACAACATTCGGTCTTCACCACAAAAACGCAAGCGATCCTCTTGCAGCTGTGCAAAGGGAAGATGGTTTTACATACTGGGCCATGGCAGCCTGTTCTCCAGTTTCATGGCCTTACGTGGGTTTAGATTAAACTAATACAATATTATATTAATGTTGACATTAATTGCAGATTCTCTGTTATTGTTATTTTACAGTCCACTATTTCTGCCATATTCATGTAAGTTACCATTAACATGTTTGAATTAAATTTCAATACCAGTTAGTTGATAGCAGGTTACTAGAAGTTGTAAGCTGGAGAAAGTATGGCGCACTGGGGTCCTGTCCTCTATTACTTCTCTCCTCTATTCGTTATCATTTATCCAGTACTATATTTTATTTAGTTCATCATGCCTCTGTTTGGTGCAGACAAATTCAAATGTTGTCCCTGTTTCCCACTCACCTCCAGGGGAGCGGCAGAGATTCCAGGTGGATTGTCTGTGCTCCTGTCATCTCACATCCTCAGCTGTCCCCCAGTTCCATCTGGTTTTTAAAAATCATTCATTATAGTCTAATAAAAAAATAAAAGAAAGACATAAGACATTTTAAAATGGAGTGGTTTAGGAGACGGAGATTACTGAGGTGGCTAGCACTGCAAATAAAAACAAACACCCCAAGTGCACACGTGAGGGGAAAGCCACATGGCATGCCGGAAACCCCCACCAAACAGCAATCCCCTACCTCAGGCTCCTAATCTCCTGAAACAGACGAAATAAAATAATAAAAACTAAAAATAAAATTATTTTAAAAACTCAATAAAACACTACAATGAAGTTGGCCCCCAAGAACGCCGGGTGAGCTGCCCGCGCTAGCACCAATGAGAGCTATTGGGCACAGTCAGCGAGACGCCCCAGCGAAATGCCGTCTCCTTCGTACAACAGGACTAGTCCGTCCAACTCTGTCCCAATGTGGCGAGGGGAAGGGGGAAACCCCTACAGGAACCAGGAATTAAAACAGCGAAGGCAAAGCAGCTGCTTTAATCCCCTATTTGCGGGGAGGGAAGAACAGCGTGTAGCAGAAACTCTGGAAAAGCAAATATTAAAATGCAAGAGCCTTGTTAAAAACTAAGCAGGAAATACTATATTTAGTTACACAGCGGTCACAGTGAGGAAGTGGGTATAGGCGAAACAGTCCGTTGCACTTGCCGGCTACTGATGTCACACTACAAGTATGCCCAAAACCAGCCGACTGGCAATATACAGGGAACTGTGGACGAGTCTACTCATGAGTTCCCATACACATTAAATCAGAGCATGCACCAAACCTCTTACCTGCGTGTGCACCCACATTCCACTTCCTGGTACCTTATGCACGGCAACCGAAATGGCTCGTGCCAAAAGGGAAAGGAGGAGGGCTTTTAAACCACGACTTCCTAATCAAATAGGCGTATCCATGCGCAACCTAACAATTAGCAGGCATGACCTACGTACCACATTAGCTTATCAACCAGCTATTGTTTATAGTTTATGACTGACTTTATGTTCTTTTGTATAAATACCAGAGTGGAGCCAATTGACACAACTGTAGCTGCGTTTCCAGATGTGCAAGCTTTTCGACATTCTCGAAATGTAAAAAAAAAACAATTGCACTGTTTCAATTAAATCATAATTATGCAAATAGACGCAAACCAACTCATGCGATAAGTCGTCCAAAAATGGATGAGCACTAGTATTGTTTGAAGTTGATTCACAAAAAGGCAGCATGTGGGTGATGTCAGAGCTTCTTTAGTGTTTTCATTACAGTTTCATTGGAGTTTTGCCAAATTTGTCCATTTCGATACGCCCCAAAAACCACCTCCTCCAAGCGCAAAAACTTGTTTTCAATAAATGCGAGTTTTTTCGAAATTGTAGTTTTTCCATTAAGCTAATTTATTCAGCGGTGGCTTGTAGTCGGCAATGCCTCAGAAACACAAAAAAATATGAATGCGATAAATTAAAAATCTGTTCACAGATCTGTCTTAGGAATTATTTTTTTTACTGCTACAATTTCAACAAAGTCCAACATTTATTTAAGTAAAACTGAAAATGGAGTCAGTGCATTACCACTTGAGAAGCTAGCTGGATTTCAGTGTCACCATCTATACAATTGATAGTCAACCCAACAAGTTATTCGGAGCTCAGTAGGGTAATCAATCAATCAGTCAATCAATCAATTAATCTTTATTTGTATAGCACTTTTCATATCAACCATAACACAAAGTGCTTTACTCTAAAATAAAAACAAATATAGAACAAGCACAACCATAAAAATATAACCCCTCTATATAACTGACGGAAACAGGCTGAGCATGGAGAAAGTTGGTTGGTGGACATGCTTATAGTTGGGACCTCTTCCTCTGTGGACAACCACATAGCCAGTCTAATGCAGCATCAACACAGCAAGGTGGCGATGCTTGTCCCCATCTAGAGCTGCAGCAGCTGAACCGTAGCCGACCCAGAGGGAGACTTCTTTCATACCAGAGAAACGCAAAAATTGACCTTGGTGACCCAGCCGAGGAGACACTGGAATTAAAAATTAAAATATAAATCTAAAATTAAAATGGAGCATTTGATAAAAGCAACAAACAAAAATATTCAAGTAAGCTATAAATAATCCATGTAAATCATAAAACATGACAAAAAAGAATAAAAGCAGGATAAATTAACACAATAAAAACTAACTAAAAGCTAATTTAAATAGATAGGTCTTGCGCCTTTTCTTAAAAACCTCAATGTTCTCTGCAGCCCTCAGGTCCTCCAACAGACTGTTCCATAAGCCTCTTTTCAGCACTGTTCCACAGTGCAGCAGAATTTTGGAGAAGCTGAAGGTTCTTAATGCTATTTTTTAGAAGACCAGCTAGAATGGCGTTACAATAATCAACTCTACTCATTATAAAAGCATGCACCAGCGTCTCCATATTAACAAGAGAGAGAATTGGGCGGACCATAGCCAAATTTCTAAGATGATAAAAAAAAACAAGTTTTTAATCACCTGCTTGATGTGAGGGATAAATATTAATTTGTTAACGTTAATGATGGTAATTTGAGGAACCCAGGAACTGTATATACTGCCAGGTACACAGGAGAGCTCGACCTCCATGGACAGAATCCATCCATCCATTTTCTAAACCCATTTGGTCCTTTATAGCAGTGGTCCCCAACCACCGGGCCGCGGACTGGTACTGATTTGTGGATTCATTGCCACTAGGCCGTGGAAGAAATAATAAATTATTTTGTTTTGAATCCCAAAAATCTTTTATTTTGAATAATCTCTTATTTTCAAAAATAACCGGATTCTCTCAGCTACACCTTCGATTAATTGAGCTGTGAAGTTTGGTCAGGGGAGCAACATGACTACGTCTGAATGATCTTTTATCGTGAAAAATCTTTTGGTTTTGAAAATCAGCCGGGTTCTCTCGATTCCATTTCAGTCACTTGAGCCTAAAAGGAGTCCGGGGGCATGCAACACATGAACAGTTGTATGTGGAACCTTTCTTTGTAAATGGGATCAGTGCAGGAACAGACAGAGGAACGGGATACAAGACAAAAAAATCAGAAACATTAGACTACCAAGAGTCCTGAATAAATTAAAATATGGATTTATTGCATCAGGTGCTTCCCAGACTCCATTCTTGTTTGCATGAAATTTGAATTTTCCAGCTTAGGACGAATGAAGTAACTATCTTTTAAATATGATTGATCACATCCTCATCACTGCTGCATCACTTCTTGTCTGCGGCATATAAATACCCAGAATTCCTGAGACCTCGGCACTTGCTATCTAGATGTGAAGGGGTGAACATTCAACGCCGTGATGTCCTCATCATCATGCTTCAGCACCAACAAAACCAACTGATGCAGGCCCAACATGTCCTTCGAAGAAGAAGAATGAGGAGGAGGTTGTTACGGAGAATCTGGGTGCGTGACTGGATTGTGAGGAGACCGCAGCTGGGGCTTTTCCGCCGTCTCGTGGTTGAGCTGTGCAATGAAGATCCAAGAGCCTTTCTGAACTTCATGAGGATGCCTCCTGCGATGTACGATGAAATTGTTCAGAGACCGACACCAGCCCTAACCAAGAAGACCACCAACTGGAGAGCACCCCTTGAACCAGGCCTGAAGGTTGTAATCACCCTAAGGCACCTTGCTACTGGCTCCAAATACCAAGAGATGGAATATGGCTGGAGGGTTCCTCATAACACCATAAATTTAGTGGTGCGTGAAGTCTGTGAGGCCATTGTCCTTGAGTATGCTCATGAGATGATCTCCCCGCCACACACTGAGGCCCATCGGCACAAGGTAGCTGATGATTGGTACCACAGATGGAATTTTCCACATGCCATTGGACCTATAGATGGGAAGCAGATTGTGTGTAAAGCTCCTGCCAACACTGGGTCAGAATACTTCAACTATAAAGGCTTCTTCAGTGTTATTCTCCTAGCGGTCATGTCTTCTGACTACAAGTTTCTGTGGATAGATGTAAGTGGACAGGGGTCCTCATCTGATGCCCACATATACAATAAAAGTGAGTTCAAGGAGGGTCTTCACAAAAATGACATTGCAGGCTTCCCACAGCCAGATCCTCTGCCAGGTGGCACACACTTACTGGTGGGTGATGATGCCTTCGGACTTCGAACCAACATGATGAAGCCCTACGCCAACAGGGACAAGACCAGGAGGCAGAGGACATTTAACTATCGACTGTCGTGGGCCAGGCAGATTGTAGAAAACCCATTCGGTATCCTTGCCAACAAATTTCAAAGTTCTTCTGACTACAATGACGCATAAAGCTGACACTGTCAGGCTTCGAGTAGGAAGTCCATAATAAGTAATCAGAAAAATAGGCATGCCAGGAGAGGTTCCATTGGGTTTTGATTTAATGAAGTCTTTGGGGTTTACAAAAGAAAGCAGGAATGAGGACAAAATGGCAAACACAAAATCCAGGTGACATTTGACAGTCTTCGTTTTTGGCATGAGACTAGCACTTCTTCTGCCTGTCTCACCAGCTCAGCTGCTCGCTCGCTCGCTCACTGCCTGACTCTTTGTGAGAGTGAGGTATCACCTTATATACCTTTTATAGCCACTCCCACCTAATTAGGTACATTTCTCAAGATCATCTGTCTCAAACACTTATAGTTTAAATATTACCTCTCACCTAGGTTTTTTCCTTTACTTTCACAATAAGATGCTCATTTATTTCAATAACACTTTCAACACTTAATGCCCTCAAATTTTACCATGAAAAGTAAAGAAACAAAAACAAACAATTGAAATTAGAAACAGCTGTCTCAAAACTTACATCAAAATTATATAAACAGGAAAAACAAACCCCTCGGTTTGGCTGTCAGTGAAAGAGGGGGCGTGGCTAAGACGCCGTGCTGCAGGGCTGCGGTGAGTAAGTTTGTGTATGCGCGTGTATGCGGAGAACTAGTGATGACCAAGTGTGCACCTGAGGTCAAAACGGCAAGAAAGGGAGGAAAATGAGCAAAGAATCAGGGTTTAAAAATGGCAGAAATTGTTTATGGAATGGATGTGCGCGCTAGCATGTAGGTGTGCGTGTATGTGGATGTGGATGTGCTCCCTGCGCTCCGCTCAGACAGAGGGACGGAGCTTTTCAATACTCCTTCACAACCTGATGAGAACACGTTACCTGGTGATGCAGAACAGGCCGGTAGACTGGGAACGTCCAGATGGAGCCCTGGTGCTTGGCGTGAAGGCAGGAGCCTGGAAGACACGAGGCCTGACAGAGTTCCAGGATCCAACAGAGATGTCAGGCTAGCCAAGACCCAGTGGAACCTGATCATGCAGTGGTGCAACTCCCCTGCTGGAATGGTGGCGTGGCAGAATGACATGCTCCTCCACCATTGAACATGTTCGAGATGAGTAATGATAACATAAAATATTGTGTTCCCATATTATTTTGTAATCTAAAATGTATTTTGCCTTTTTTTCCTTTACTAGATTGAACCTTTATTATAACTAGACTATTGAAATATGTAATTGTGCAGTGAAATATAAAAATAATTCATATTTAAGATTCATATAAGAAATAGGAGAACCAAGATAGCAAACCTAAGAATGGAAAAGAAATATGTCATTAAAATGCAAATTCGATTGAGATAATCATCATATGTGTAATGTTAGCGGATTACTGTTGCAATCCAATATTTATTTCAATATCATATGTACTTTGTCAGTTATTTGACTATTTGCTATGGCTTTGTTTTGCATTATAGTCTTTCTTCTCTTAAGTCAAAATTTAATTACCATATTCTGGACTATAGAGTGGACCAGTATGTAAGCCGCATCTGCGCTATTTAAAAAAAAAAACATATATTTAAAAATCTACAAGCCGCTCCAGGCCATAAGCCACAGATATCTATGTTTTCAACAAGGAAATATATATTTAATCAAATATGAGCACTACAATTTTTATTTTATAAGTTAAAATAATGTGTTATCAATATAAAAAGCGGACTACCGATTTGAAACGGAGTGAGTTGTCACGGTAACAGAGCTGCAGCAGAGTAGTAGTCTGCTGTCATGTATGTGATGTTTTGTGCGAGTGTTTTGTATGTCCCACTGGGCGGAGGCCCCGGGGAAGACCCAGGAAACGTTGGAGAGACTACGTCTCTCAGCTGTGCTGGAAACGCCTCAGGACCCCCCATCCCCCAGAAGAGCTGGAGGAAATGTCAGAGAAGAGGGTCCTGGGCATCTTTGACTAGTCCGCTGCCCCCGCGACCTGGTCCCGGATGAGCAGAAGAAAATGCATGGATGGATACTACATTCACTTAATGGAAACACCACAATTTCTAAAAAACTTGCACTTATCAATAAAAGTTTGTGGGCTTGCAGGGGGTTTTTGGGGCATATCGAAATTGACATTTTTCACTAAGCTGCAATGGAAACACTTTTTTCGAATAAAATGCGCTTCTTGGATGGAAGTGTCTCAAAGAAGTAGGTCATGCATAGAGCTCATTGACAGAGACAAGCAGACAGGAGCTCAGCTCAATGTCGATAATGCTAAGTCAGAGTCGGGATCCAGGCAGAAAGTCAGGACAGGCAGCAAAGAGACAAAGTAAGGTATAAAGCAGGGTCAGGTAAAAAGGTGATCAGATCAGGAGAAATGCTCAGTATGAAGGCAGGAAAGCACAAACAATACTTTGCAGTGAGTGAGGCTCTGAGCAATGCTTCAGTGTCCTGTGGCTGATTAGTTGATGAGAGCCCGGTGGTTGAGTGCCGTCAGTACTCTGGAGACGGCTCCTGCCAGTGACCGGAGAAGGAGACAGAGCGCTGACTCCTGACAATTAGCAATGCAACAAAAATGGCAAGTAATATTGTACCTAGTGCTGTCATGCCATTTTTTTTTAATGAATTTAATTAATTTTGACCTGTAATAAATTAAGCAAAATAATCTGTTTTAATCCCAAACATTTTTAACCCAATAATTGCTCTGAAAAAAGATGAATTTTTAGATGTATTATTTGTGCCATTGTGTCGCAGTGAAATATAAAAATAACAAAAAAAGTGGCATTATTAAGTGTTTATTTTGTAACAGACTTCCAGGCTTTACTTTTCTTCCCACCATGGGGGATTTTTTTCCACCTCAAAGAATTAGGAAAAACAAAACAAAAAAATCATCAGGTTCAGAATGCTCAAATTTACCACATCAAAAAAACAGTAGGACACATAATGATCTAAGAAACGTTGACCACAAACTTCTTAATAATACCATCATACATATGCTGATATGCTTTATTCCACAGTTTATTACAACAGCATGACCGTAGAAAAGACATGAGTGGTTTTAGTTTCCTTTAGCCTGTTTAGTGAATTTGATCATTTTAAAGACTGAGATGAAGCAGAAAAAAGAGAGAAAAAGAATCTAAAAAAGAGGAGGTGGGACCCAAGGATCAAATCAAATCAAACTATTTAGAATTTGGACATTGTTTCTTTGAAACAAACTTTTTCTTCATCATCTGGATAAAAACAAGTGTTAAAAGGTGAAATTTCCTTTTGAAATTATGCTTTTTTCTTAACTTCTCATGATAATCTCTTTCCTCAGAGAGCAAAGAGTGATGGCAGAGTGAGGATGGTGTGTGCGTTGTAGATGTTATCATGTCCACCTGATGCACCACATTTAAATAGTCATAGTTTTTGTGTGAACAACTATTTTAACTAAAAAATATAACAGAACTGAAGTTCTTCTTTTTTCCATAAACGCCCGTGGTATGAGTGAGGTAATGCTCTTCCAGGTGTGCATTATTAGACATAAACAGACGTACACGAAAGCAGCCGTTTGGAGGCGAAATGAGATTTATGCACTAAAAAAAATTACGAGCTAACATGTCTGTAATTAATGAATCAGGTTATATGTGATAATTTGACACAATTAATCATGCCTATCAAGCCGTAAAGCTTTGAGCCTTATGAGGAAAACAAAGTCGTACATGGTTCTACTTGTCTGCAAGTGGATGCATCAGAATGGAGCGAAGCAGGAAGCTTGTGGTTTGGCGTAATAACTTGTGCGTCACACTTATAAGCTTTTCCAAATGGCATTTTGTCTTCTTCTTATTCACCAGGATTTTAATAAAGACACACTCAGAAATACAATTTTAAGCTTAATTTTCATTAGAAAATGCATGCTACAAGAAAAATCACCAAAAGCACAATTTTCATGGGAGTGGGTCTTTAACTGATACTATGAGCTGTTCTAAATTATTCAATACTTATAAATCCTTCACCACTGGTGGTAGTGTGTAATATTTTAAGGCTGAGAAAGGTCATCTGCATGGGGTCTTTGAGCTGGAGCTTTCATTGGCTTTAAGCATTAAAAACCCTTCAGTCCTAGAATCAGCAGTGGATTCTTTAAATCATTCAAATTTTCCTACAATTTCTCTTCGTCTTTTAATGCTCGCCTCTTTTTGAATTACTGTTAAATTTAGTGTATCTTGCTGTTTTGGGGTCGGATAGCTCCTTAATAGAGGGAATTTGGAGGGGAGGCCGTGTTGCAGCGGTAGGGTGGTCATTCTCTGATTGGAAGATTGCAGGTTCGGGTCCCGTCTTGCCTGCCCATTGGTCAAAGTGTCCTTGGGCAAGACACTGAACGCCACATTGCCTAAAATGGAAGGTAGGCACCAGTGTTCAGCAGTGACTGTAAAGCGCTTTGGACCTTCATGGAAGGTTTAAAAGCGCTATATAAATATACAGCATTTACCAATTCATTCTAATATAAAGTTCTTAAAACTCCCCCCTCATCTGTTAGATCATGATGAGGATGTTTTATGAGCCTGTGGTCTCTAGTGCCATCTTGCTTGCTGTGATTTGCAAGGGCAGCAGACTGAGGGTCGCAGATTAAAACAGGCTGAATAGATTGATCTGCAACGCTGGGGACATGGTACGAGTGAAACTGGACTACTTAGAGACAGTGATGGAGAGAACGCTGCTTCAAAAACTGTGGAAGCTCCTGGACAACTCCACCCATCCCCTCCATCAGCTCCCTGACCAATACAAGAGCACATGGACAGCAAGGCTAAGACCCCATGGACAGCAAGGCTAAGACCCCTTTAACAAGATCTGAGCGCCACAATAAATACAATAAAATTGCATGACCCTTCCATGAAAATCTGCTTACTTCATAAAACCACATGACAGTATTATATATATTTCATTTTACAAACAGCTAATTTGGACTGTATTTGTTACATAGTTTTTTTTTGTTTGTCGATGCTGAAACTTGGTGATCGGAGCTCTGCTAAAAATGCCCCCCCTCCATGCCCTTTTTTAAAATTTAATTGCATCTGTGACAACGACAAATTAATATCTATCTGGTATAAAGAAAATTATTCTGATTCTGATTCTACAATACTGTTGCAGCTGCGTATTTGAAATAGGTAGAAAGTAGGTTGGTCCAGTGATAGGCTGGCAAACTGTCCAAAGTGAAACCCCACTTTGGCCTTCAGTAGTTGGGATAGGCTCTAGCACCTTTGTGACCTTCCACAGGAATATGTGGATGTAGAAGATATGTGAATAAGAAAGCAGGTTTCGAACATGAAGAAACTGAAAAGTAAAACACAGTAAAATACTATGTATGTCTCACACAATATTGCAACTTTAATTATTTGCATGATTGATAAGCCCAAAGGGTATGCTAACCCTTAATTTATTAAGACAATTTCTGCAGAACTTCTTCCATGAAGGGCTAAAACAAAGGTTTCTGACCGACAATGGTCACTACCTCCTTTACAGTCCTCTTAGTTCCACTTGCTGCTATCTAGGTCAAGTGTGTCATTACTGTAGAAAGCTGCAAGGGCAGGGATGTCTGGAAATTAAGTCAGACAGTGGCCCACGAGGACTTGAGTTAAACCCCTCTGGTTTCAAGTCTTCATTGCAAGAGGATCAGGTCAAAGTCTGGTGGTGGTGGCAGCAGTAGAACAGGTTACATTTTTAGAAGCTACAAATGATGCTGTGACTTTGCAGTTAAATTGTTAGAGATCAAATGTTGCAGACAGTTGTTGACCAGGTTTTTCAGTTGGTCATTTTCATTCTGTGTGTACAACTGCAGTTTTTTTAAATCTCTGATTTCACCCAGATGATTCTAAACCGAAAAAATACACCCTGAAGTGGGACAGGCAAAGGGACAAAAGTTTACTCCTTTGGGAGACCAAAGTAAAATGAGAGTTTATGATTAGGCAGTAAAAATTGTTGAAGTCCCTTTATTGGTCCAACCATCTGTTTGTCAAAAAGGGATTGACCAACTGTGAGACACCAGCCTGTAGAAAAGTTTGTTTCTGTGGAAAGTTGGATCTTTTAATGAAGAGGTCGATAGGAAGTTGCTCACTTTTAATACCAACCTGCTGTGGTAATTCAGAGTACTTTAACCTTTTGTATTACCTAGTTGGCTTTAAGCCTGAGAACTGAAAGTGAAGGCTTAGGTTTGTCCAATGAGCAGAGATCAGAGACCAACACAGAAAAGGGATCAATGGAGGTTCTGGTGTGGTCCAGCAGACATCTGTAAAGTATGTGCAGTAATGTAGATGTGTACTTTAAAAATAAAGAAACACAGCCTCCTGTTATTGCTGTACAAGGAACAGTGTTCCACAACAAGTCTTAATAATGAAGGGTCACAAAAGTTGCATCACTTTTGGTTTTGCAATGGAATCCAAAAATGTTCCAACCATAATTGAAGAAACATCAGGAGAGCTGAGGGGAAATCGAGCAGCTGTGAGTTGCACACTCCGAGTACATCACAGACACCAACATTTCAAATCGCTCCTCCCCTATAGCTCTGAAAGACCAGTAACCCAGCTTTGATTTTTCAGACTTCAAAGGAGCCTTCAGAACCACAGAAAGAAGCTTGTTTTTTGGGGGATTTTGCTGTTTGGTCTGAGTTTACATTCAACAGGAAATACAAAATATCTTAATTGTTCAGCTTGTTGCCAAATCCTGGCAATTTCCAAAAAAAGTAAGTGAATCAAAAGAATATTTCATTATTTTCTGCAACATGTTTAGTTGTATAGTGACTTGTCAGTCATAAAAAAAAAAATCTGTTTATACAACTGTATAAATTTCATGTTTTTCTTTAAGGATTACACCGGTTGGATCCTCCAGGCATCATCATCACTTTGATCGTCATTTTCACTTTCTTGTCCCGATGGTCTTTCTTCTCCCTGTGAATATTCCGGTTCATACATGTATGGTTGAACCTCAAATGCTTCAATATCATCCAAAAACTCCTCTTCTTCTTTGGAAAATGGACTCCTGTCTCCTTCTGTAGAAGCCGTTGTTGCTGATGCTTTGTCCCAGAGTGACCTCACGCATCAATGACACAAATTTGCGCACTCTGACCGCTAGATGCGCTGAACACGAACATGATGGCTTCCATGATTGTCGCAGGAAATTCTGAATTATTTTTTTATAGCAAATGTCATGAATGAATCGACAAAATAATGGCAAAGTACTAGTCAATGTTTAATGGGATTTTTTTTTGTTGGATGGTGATAGTCCTCCTTTAAGGGTGTACTCAGATTGGACACATTTGGTTCGTTTAAAGTGAACTAGAGATAATTCACTCGATTATCCAGAAAAAAAAATGTCAGTCTGAATACACCCAAGCTGTAACAATGAGTCAGAAGCAGTTGGATCCATCTGAAGTGTTTTATTCTGAGAACACAGGGCAAGTGTTAGTCAGGAGGCGGTGGTCGGGCAGGAGTGGGTCAGGACCGGCATGAGTTTGACGAGGATAGAGCAGGCGTTGGTCAGGGACAGGCAGGGGTTGAGGCAGGCAGGCAGGCAGGCAGTTCAGAGAAGAGGCAGAGGCAGAGGCAGAGGCAGAGGCAGAGGCAGAGGCAGAGG
>BSAI01000148.1:433668-501109 GCA_036245035.1 Adrianichthys oophorus
ATGGATGAGTTGGGTCTCTGCGACGCTTGGCGCTCATGTCATCCAACCACTAAAGGGTTCACTTTCTTTTCTCCAGTTCACCACTCACAGTCTCGCTTAGACTACTTATTAGTCAGTAATTCTCTTTTAAAAGATATCAAGGATTCCAACATTCATCCAATTATCATTAGTGATCATGCACCAGTTTCTGTAAATATTTCTAGAGATATACCCACACCTTCTGGCTTAACCTGGAGGTTTAACACGTCTCTGTTAAAAGATCAAGAGTTTATTCAATTCTTTAAAAAAGAGTGGGCAACCTTCTTAGAATTTAATGATACTCCGGATATTTCACCATGTGTTCTTTGGGAAACAGCAAAAGCAGTGATGAGAGGAAAAATTATTTCTTATTCAACAAATAAAAAACACAAAGAGGAAGCAGATTTATTAGAAATAGAAAATAAAATCAAAGATCTAGAGGCTGCTTATGCTGCTTCTGCACAAGAACACATTCTGGGAGATCTGAAAAATTTAAAGCTTCAGTTAAATGACATCATCAATAAGCAAACACAATTCCAAATACAAAAACTTCGACTCGAAAATTTTGATAACTCAAACAAATCGGGTAAATTTTTAGCTAATCATCTTAAAATTAATAAAGAAAAATCAACAATTACCTCTATTATGGACCACACAGGAACTGTCACTCACGACCCGGTTAAAATCAATAAAACGTTTAAAGATTTTTTATAAAAACCTATACACATCACAGGTCAATCCATCAGAACAAAGTATTAACTCATTTCTTAATAATGTAACTCTACCCAGATTAAATGAGGATCAAAGCTCAAACTTAGACTCTCCGCTCTCATTGGCTGAACTTCATGAAGCTCTGTTGCTGATGCCCAACAACAAAGCTCCAGGGCCTGATGGCTTTCCTGCTGAGTTTTATAAAGAATTCTGGTAACAGCTGGCACAAACTTTTTATAAAATGGTTACATTTATAAAGGAAAGCCAATCAATGCCACCTTACATGAATTCAGCTAACATAATCCTCCTTCTCAAACCAGAAAAAGATCCCACAATTCATTCAAGCTATCGCCCCATTTCTCTAATCAATGCAGACGTAAAAGATATTTGCAAATCACTTGTGCAGAGAATGGAAAAAATCACTCCTCATATAATTCATCATGATCAAACTGGATTCATCAAAGGTAGACACTCAAGTGATAACGTCCGCAGACTTGTTAACATATTAGATTTTGCTACTATTAAAAACCAGGAAACAACCATTCTCTCATTGGATGCTGAAAAAGCATTTGACAGAGTAAACTGGAAGTACCTCATTGCTGCCCTCCATAAATTTGGGTTTGGGGAATCCTTCATTGATTGGATTAAAATATTATATCACAACCCAAATGCATCAGTCAGAACCAACAAACAGACTTCTGACAGGCTTTTTCTTGGTAGAGGGACCAGACAGGGTTGTCCACCCTCCCCTTCTCTTTTTGCTATATTTATTGAACCTTTGGCTGCAACAATAAGACAGCGCGAGAGCATTAAAGGAATTAGAACAAAATACAGTAATCATAAAATTTGTCTTTATGCTGATGACATATTACTTTTTCTAAACAATTCACATTCCATTAGTGAAACAACAACAATTATTAATGAATTTTCCTCTATCTCAGACTACTCAATTAACTGGAACAAATCAGTTTTATTGTCACTGAATGGTAATGCCGAGCAAACGACCTCAATCCCAGTCAAATCAGTCAATACCAAATATCTAGGTATTTATTTCTCCCCGAAACTATCAGAACTGGTGCAACTAAACTACACCCCATTACTGAAAAGTATACAGGACGATCTAACCCGCTGGGTCAACCTGCCTCTGTCACTCATGGGTAAGATAGCCACAGTAAAAATGAACATTTTACCCAAAGTTAATTATCTGTTCTCAATGATCCCCACACAACCACCACTAAAATGGTTCAAAACATTAGACTCTGCCATATCCAGCTTCTTATGGAACAATAAACCTGCAAGAATTAGTCTAAAAACTTTAAAATCTAGAAAAAGCTGTGGGGGCTTAGAATTACCTAACTTCCATAACTACTTTCTTGCCAACAGACTGCAGTACCTCTTAAGATGGATAAAAAACAATCCAGAAACCAACCCATGGATGGATCTGGAACAGGCATTTTGTGGAAAGATCAACTTGTCAGATCTACCATTTATAAGCCCAACAATAAAAAAACATGACTGCTACCAAAGTAGTAATATAAGTACTACTTTAATAGCCTGGTGGGATTTTCTTAAAATGTCAAACTCTTCACTACTACCATGCAAAATGACACCCATCTGGAACAATCCAGACATCCTGATAAATAGAAAAATGTTGCACTTCCTTGATTGGCAAGCAGGGGGCATAAGACTACTCGAGCACTTAATTACAGACGGAAGATTCATAACACACCAAGAACTACAAGAAAAACATGGAATAAATAAATTCTTGGAATATCAGCAACTTAAATCTGTAATTACTAAAACATTTAAATCCAGTGACAATGACTTAAAATTACCAGAACTAGTTACCTCTATGATTAATTTTCCATTGAATAAAACTCTCTCCAAAATATACAAACTCTTATGCAACTTAGATAACGAAGTCTCAATCCCAACAACAAAATGGGATGCAGACTTAGGCAGAAGTACAGACACAAGCTTCTGGTCAGAAATTTTGTCTAAATACCTTTAACTTAACCAAAAGTCCAAACCTACAACTAATACAATTCAAAACTCTTCACAGAATTTACTATACTGGACAGAGGATGTTCAAGATGGGTCTCAAAAACTCAGACATTTGTGAGCATTGTGATAGTAATTTACCTGACAATTACATGCATGCTCTGTGGTTCTGTACACCTGTCCAGGCTCTCTGGCAACAGGTATGTGCTGATTTATCAGTCTGGCAAAGGTTTCAATCAAAGCCTCACCTTCACTTTGTGTGCTGGGTGACATGAGTGCCATCGACACAGAGGGAAGTTTAGCATCTAAAATCTTCATAACTCTTTGTATAACAAAAAAGACAATTTTATTAAACTGGAAAAACAAGAAAAATATTAGTGTAATTCATTACATGAATCTGCTATTGGATCATATCAGCTTGGAAAAAATGTCAACTAAGAGCTCAAATAACTTAAAAGGAATTCGGGCTCTCTGGTCTCCCATAACTAACTCCATAACTTAGGGGGCAGGATTCCTGGGTGTCGCCGCGCCTTGACTGTCTGCCGGGGTCGGGGCCTACCTGGTGCCTGGTGGGGGCTGGGGGGCGCTGTTGGTCAGGGGGTCTGGTCCGGCGCCTGGGTGGGTGGGTGTGTGGATGGTGCATTGGGTGGGGGTCTGGCTTGGCTGGGGGGGTGGTCTTTTTGCATGTGCTGGGGGGGCTTGTGCGGGGCCCTGGCCCTGGGGGGTCTGCCTGCGCTGGATGGGCGGCCCGGCTGCACCTGGGGGCTGGGGTCACTCCTTCTCCGGCCCTGGGACGGGGTGGGGCAACCCTCTTGGGGCCTGCGATTGCTCCAGGTAGAGCCTACCATTGCGGGGTCTGGGGGGAGCGGGCCAGGGGAGGGGAAGTCTGTGGGCAAGAGGGGGGGTCCACTACCAGTACGGGACCCTAGGGGCTTCCTCGGGCCCGCTGGTACCTGACCAGGTAGCTACAGGGGCGGTGCTTGGGGGGGAGGGGCTGGGGCTTGCCCTGGGGGCTGGCCCCCTCTGGGCTCCTCTCTCTTTGTGTGAGGTGGGGGGTGTGGGGCCTGGGGGGTTGGCTTTCGGGCGGTGGGGCCTCTGCCCTGGGGAGACTTGGGCCCAATGCCTGGGGGGGGGGGGGGGGCCGGTTGTTTCATCATCGGGGGTCAGTTTGGTAACTGTCCCCGACCTTCCCTCCTTCCTCATACGACCACTTATTAGGTTTTAAATGCACCTTAGACACGTAGGATCCTTGGTGGGGGGTGCTAGGACATCACTGCCAGCAAGCAGGAGATGTCCTCTCAGTGCTCTACCCTCCAATTTTAACTGCACCGTAGACATTTAGGGCTCCTTGGGGAGAGGGCGATTGGACATCCCTTTAAGCAATCAGGAGATGTCCTCAGTGCCGTGCTCGCCAATTTTAACTGCACCCTTTATTACACACACCCTTCAACCACAAGAAACACACCTCAACACACACACAAATACATTACACAAGGAAGGTGGGACTACTGATCTTCTGTCCCCTACCCCATCCCTGGTGGAGGGAACAGGGCCTTCAGCAGCGGTGGCCTTGTCTCCTGGGGGTCGGCCTCCTGGGCCCGGCGGCCCCCTCCCCACGCAGGGAGAGGGATCCCTTTGTCCTCTGGCAAGTCTATGAGTGGGGGACCATATTCCATCTGAGCCTGGAGGGTGTCTGTGTCCTTGTGGTGCGGGTTCTGGCCCTTACCCTCGGGTAACAACATTAGGAGAGCCTGGTCAGGCAATGTACACCTTCGGGGACCCCCACTTCTCTTGGTCATCCCTTTTCTAGATGGGGGTAGCTGACCCCCATCGTGCTGTCTTCTGGATCTCCGCAGCTGCCTGGAGCTTTGGAGCGGGTCTCCCGTGGGGGGGCCCCGGCTCGTACCCGGGGCTGGGGTGGGGGGATGCCCAGAACTCCTGGGTGGTGGTGGGCGGCTTGTCTGGGGTGGTGGGGCTCTCGGGGGTGGGGCCCCGCGCTGGGCCACCTGGCGCGGTGGGAGGGCTGCTCTCCTGACTGGGCTGGGCCTTGCGCTCTGCGCTTCCGTACCTCACTGCGCTCGGGTGTTGGGGGTCCGTGTGGCTGTCCTGCGGGCCCTGGTCTGGGTGCTTGGCCGGGCTGCCTGGCGGGTGGATCTCCTCCATTGACCCCACAGTATGGGTGCGGGGGCGGGCCCTGGTCGGCGCTGCCGCCTCGGCGGGTGTCTTGGTGTGGGGATGGCTGGGGGTTCTCCCTCCTTTTTTGTGCATTCCATCATCCACTTCAGCTTAACATAACATTCACCTGAGCACAGGCGTCGGCTCACCTTTGCACCTTCAAATAGTGTGCGTGACAGAATGTAATGGTTTACATGTGTTGGTTGGTATGCACAAGTGTGCGTGTGAACTGGATGTGGACAAGTTTGTGAACACTCTTGGAGCCGGCAGGTATGTAACAGCTGATTGTGTGGACAGGCCCCGCCCATTTTAGACCAACACTCACTATTGCAATGGGTATAAGCTCCAGCATTTTGTTGCCTGTAGATTAACAACTCTACCTTCCCTTCACAATAGTCCTTCTCTAACTTCTATAATCCACCATCTCTCTTTCCCCCCCTCCATCCCCCAACTCTCTCCTTTTCCCACTTTCCTTTTCCGTCCGGTCCAACAAAAAAGACACACAAAAAAAAAAAAATCAATATTAATAAAGTTTGGTTTAAATTACAAAAGGGGCTTATATCAACATACATTTTGTGTTCGCTATGATTTATAACCCCCGATTGTAAGAGTAAAATCTGTCTAATACAAGAGGCTCTCAGCTCATATCTGTTTGCTCAGCTGTTGGAAAGGACAAGTTAAAAAAAAAAAGAAAAAAAAAAAGATAATTCCGTTAGTGGGAGGACGAAAGGTCTCCCGTGAACCAGTTCAAATGGAGTTACGCCCATTGGCGTTGGGACGATCCTCATGTAAGTTTTAACAAACGACAAACAGTCTGGCCATGGTTTGCCCATCTCTTCCATGGTCTTTTTCAACCTAAGTTTGATCGTCCCATTAGTCCGTTGTACTAACCCCGCGCTCTGTGGGTGATATGCACATTGATGTTTAAGGGTGATTCCTAAAATGTTTAGCCATTAGGTCGATGATTTGGTTTACAAAGTGAGAACCATTGTCGCTCCATATTATTTTTGTGATCTGGAATAATATTTTTGCATATTGCTTTTGCCACTGTCAAAGCATCTGGTTTCTTTGATGGGAAAATCTCTACCCATTTTGAGAAGGAGTCCACTATCACTAAACAGTACTTATGTGGACCACTCCAGTTTAATTCAATAAAGTCCATGTGAATTATTTCAAACGGATAAGTACCTTTTGGACATTGTCCTCTTTTTGGTCTAATGTTGCCTTGAATGTTATGTTTACAGCATGTAATACAGCTCCTACAAAAATGTTTAAAGTAGGTATTTAAACCATTGGTAATATGGAAGTGTTGTTGTACTGTAGATATCATCCCCCCTGTTGAGACATGGCTGCGCCCATGGCTCAATTTAGCTACGGTTTGAAACAGGCTTCTTGGAAGGCAATGTTTGGTGTTGATGCAATAGAGTCCATCTTGGTTTGTAGTTGCTCCTGCTTCCTGCCATAGGTGTTTCTCGTGTGGCGTAGCGTTATTCTGCATGTCTTTGAGGATTTGTGTTGAGATTGGGTTTTGGGGGCTGATGTCCTCTTGGCCTTTGTCTTTGTCTTTGTCTTGGTCTTGGCTGATACCACCTGAGACTGCGAGTGTGTGAGTGTGACCTAAAGCAGCTTCTTTGGCGGCTTTGTCTGCTCTGCTGTTCCCTCTGGAGATGGGATCTGTGTCTTTAGTGTGTGCTCTGTATTTACACACAGCAATCTGTCGTGGGAGCATTACGGCTTTAGGAGTTCCATGAGTAATTTTGCATGTTGGACGGGTTTTCCTGTAGATGTTTGCATTCCCCGTCTGGCCCAATGGGAGTGTGGAATGCGCATACTGGCTGTCAGTGTAGATGGTAACTTCTTGGTCCTTGAACATTTTGCACGCCTCAGTCAGTGCAACTATTTCTGCAGCAAGAAGGTTCCTGGTTCAAGTTCTGACTGGGGGACCTGAAACAGTGTCACCAATGGGGGGCCTTTCTGTGTGGAGTTTGCATGTTCTCCCCGTGCATGCGTGGGTTTTCTCCGGACACTCCGGCTTCCTTTCACCGTCCAAAAACATGCTTCATAGGTTCATTGGTTACTCTAATATGAGTGTGTATGGGTGTGTGATTGTGGCCCCTGTGACAGAATGGCGACCTGTCCAGGGGTGTCCCCTGCCTTCACCCATGAGTGGCCAGGTTAGGCTCCAGCAGCCCTGTGACCCCAAAAGGGATAAAACAGTTTAGAAAATGAAAGAATGAACAATTTTTGAACTTCAGATTTGGCTTGAAAATCTTCTTGTTGACTTGTTGCTGCTTCCTCCTCATGATGTGGGTCTTTCTCACAGGTTCTCTGCAGATCCATCAGCTCTTTTTCAATGAAGTTATTGTCATAACTGATGGAAGTGATCGCTTTACTTCCCAACATTGCAATCTAGAAGAGCTTATGAGAAGAAACCTTCACACCAGATTTTTACGTCTAAAATGAATATAAAGTCTCAGTAAACAAATCTCAGCATTTTGGACCCACTTGAACTCAAAAAATCCTCACCTTTCTATGTACACTGTTTAAAAGAATAAAGGGAACACAGCAAAAACACATCTTATACTTAAACAAATGAAATACTATTTTTAAATGCTTTATTATTAAAGGTTCACTCACACCAAACGCGATTCGCACGGCCAATTCACGTGCCCTGCCCCTCCTTCACCGCGCAGAGAATTTGCTGCGCCGACGCGCGTGGCCAAAATGGTGTTCCCTAAGTTCGCCACCTCGGCGTGTGTGGGAGGAGCTAGCAGCTAATGTTTTTAGCCTGATTGCTACACGAAGCTGCATCTGTTAATCTCATTTACAATGCATGGGAGACACAGATGATGTTTAGAGATCAGGTTTATTTATTTCAAAGAGCTCTACAAAAACATCAGTGATCATGTCTCCATGTTTGGGTTCATTAAAACTTTTAGAGTCTCTCTTTAGCTCCAGTGAGTCTCTCTCCCGCCGGTGTGTCTGATTGATGGTCGTTTCTGTGGTGTTTCATCTCTGACCGAGTTCAAATGCTTACTGTCACTCATTAACCTGAGAGGGCAAAAATAAAAACAAAAATAAAATGAGAGGACCCTTTTTGTATTATCAGTGAAAATAAGAAAAATATCATAAAGTTCAGGAGGTCTGAGCAGACTGCTTTCCCATCCAGCGGCCCTCTGTCTGGCCGTGAGCTCCTCTCCCGGGATCCGGCGTAGTGAGCGTGTCCACTAGAGCTCCATAGGTCCTGACAGATTCTCTAGAGTGAACCTGCCTTCGCCCAACAGTAACCGGGACGGGATCTGGAAACCCCGCTGCCCAGTAAGGAATACAGCGGGTTAAGAAAACTTCAGAACAATGGATCGATCCACCATATTGGATGTTTTCTCCCCCGCTGTCAGTTTATTTGGGTTTTCTGTTTTAATTTTTTATATTTATGTAAGCAATTGGAGATGTTTTTTTCATTTATAAATAAGCCAACAGTTTAAAACCAGTATTGTGGTCTGTGGTTAATTTTTCTTTTTTTGGTCTATTCAACTGCTTCTCAGAATCTAGAGTAATTCTGGTCCAAATCAGCATTAGAGGTGCTACACATCCATCGTTATATTTATTATAATTCTCACACAATCCCTCTGCATTTATCTGGACTTGGGACCGGCACAAGAGGGCACTGGATTGGGACCGCTTGTGGTTGCATTACACAAACACGCACACACACACACCCACACCCACACAAACACACTTTTTTTTTTTGTTTGTTTGTTTGTTTGTTTGTTTGTTTTTTAAATCAGGGCTGCTTAAATTAGTTATTTTGAAGGTTATGGACCTGCTGGGTACCAGGAAGCCTCCTTGGTGCAGCACCCTGATGGTTTCATGAGTCATTTTCGCCTGTTCCCTCTCCATTTCCAAGAACATTTTCTCTAGTGTGGCATTTATTTCCTGCTCAGAGTGGATCCATTGTGTTTCTTTTTTGTTTTCTTTGTTTTCTTCCAGAACTTCTGCAGGAACTCCAAAGGTTCCCCGCATGAGTCCCCTTTCTTTATAATGTTCCACTCTTACGGTTTGGAGCTTGGAGATGAGGGCTTGTTTTTTGGGGAAGAGAGTTTTCCGATCAGCTTTAGTTGCAGCATCTTTGTCATTTAATCCAGCCAAATATTTGAGTTTTTCCTGGAATTCTTCTATTTCTTTAATGATGGTTTGATTTTGCTTTTCCAATTGTTGAACTTCAGATTTGGCTGGTTGACTTGTTGCTGCTTCCTCCTCATGATGTGGGTCTTTCTCCGAGGTTCTCTCCAGATCCATCAGCTCTTTTTCCAGAACAGACTTTTGTTTCTGCAGAGACTGGAACAAATCCAATTCTTGCTGGTACTTTTGTTCCAGATCATCTGCAGAAACACCAAAGCTTTTCCGGACCCGAGCTCGTTCTTTGTGGAACTTAACTTTTAGCAATGATAGATTGGAGGTGAGGACTCTGTTCTGGTCAGAGATCACGACCTGGTCAGTTTTTGTTGCTGCAAATTTTTCTTTTAATTCTGTGAGTTTCTTCAGGTTCTCCTGGAGGTCTTTTACTTCTTTGGCCATTATACCATTTTGCTTTTCCAAATAAAGCGAATTAGATTTTGCTTGGAGATAAGCTTTTTTGACTTTGAAGAACTGTTCCTTCTCCTTTTTAAGTTGCTCCCGTTTCTCCATAAGGTCACTATTGGTTCATTTCAGTCCATTGAAGTTGGTGGTGATCACCTGGAGCTGCTGGACCCATGATTTGGCCTCCTGACACTGCAGGGTGAGCTCAAGGATTTCAGAGTCCAGGATTGAGTTCTGGACCTCAAGAGACTTTGTTTGGTCCAGGACGGAGGCATAATGTTGTTTAATTGCTGCCTCCTCCTCATGATGTCTCTGGAGATCCTGTACTTGGCTCTGGAGAACCATGTTTCTCCCTTGCAGTGTTTGGAGGCGATCTCTCACCTCCTGAAGCAGGTTTTCCTGAGGTACAAGGGCCATGATGTTGGTTTGGACCCTCTGAACCCCTTCCTGTAGCTCCCGCTGTGTGTTCCTCAGCATGTAGATGCAGTCTTTGTAGTGCAACAAGAATGTCTGCGTGTACCTCAGCGTAGGTCGAAGGTACTTGACACGAATGCAAGGCTTCTAGTAGCTAAAGCAATGGCTTATTACCCCGGACACATGCAGAACTTTAGGCAGAACCTCCACGGTGTTGGAAATCCCTGCGGCGCTCCCAGACCTTATACCCATGGATATTGCCATCCCGATCCATCTGGGTATAACCGACAGGTGCAGCCACGGGACACCTTCCATCAGAGAAATCCAGACGTGAAGCCGAACCTCGCCCATCCGGACTCCATCATCTCTGAGCTCAGACATCAGATCAGACGGGCGCAGGAGGAGAATCATCAGCTGATCCAACTGAGAGCAGAGGACAACGCCGAACGGCAAAAACTGCAGGAACAGATCCAGAAGTTCAGAGATGCTAACTGTTTTCTGGTTCTGAAAGCCCAAGACCTCAAAAAAGAGAACCAGGCTGGGGCCTCAACCTGGCGCAAGACCAGATATTTCTCGTCTGGTGGCTCCTTCCCACTGCTGTGGGGCAGTGGACAGCAAGCATAGTGTCTAGAACCCCGCCACCCCACATCCCCCAACTGGGGATCCAGGCACCATGACTACAAGGGAAGTTCTTCTTGCTGCTGTGGACCTCACCAGTAGATTCCAGGTGATTGAGTTTGGGGCAGAACAAATGACGGTGGGGCCCTGGCCAACTCCACCTTTGGTTAAGTGCTTTGCAGTGGATCACTTAATCAATTTGTTTCCAATGAGTCTCAAATCTCTAAAGAATTACATATTCCTAATGTCTGATGCAGTCTTTCCCTGGACACCTCCTTGCCACAGAGAGATGCATCTTAGCTACAGCCACGGCTGGTTGTGAAGAATGCCTTTTAGATGCTTTCTGCACAGTGGTGTCAGAATCAAGACCTGATTGAAGTCCACCCAGATGTTCCAGAGCAGAGTATGAAGGCTAGGCAGCTTCACCAGGCCCTCAGCAACACAGGATCCTGTAGTGCTTGATGCTGTGGTAACTGAAGAGGTTTTCTGCCAACAACTCTTCCAGAGAGGCTCTCTGACTGAGACTATCCTTCATGATCTCCTTTTCTGCAGAGGAAGCAGATCTATGGCAACCCACAGAATCATGTTTTCTGTCTTTCAAGGACTGACCTACAAAACCTTTAAGAGCTTGATTTTCTCTTAACTTCATTATAGTAGGTGAGGCAGGGCACCAGTAAGTTAAAAATTCTCTTATTGCTAGCTAGCGTGGCAGTAATCCTGTTCAAAGAGGAATGTTTTAAGCCTAACTTTGAATGTAGAAACTGTGTCAGCCTCTCTTACATGAGCTGGGAGCTTATGCCATAAGACAGGGGCTTGGTGGCTAAAGGCTCTGCCTCCAACTGTGCTTTTAGAAATTCTAGGAACCACAAGCAGTGAAGTGAAGCTAACACAGGAGTAATGTGTTCTCTTCTGCTGGTTCCTGGTAACAATCCAGCTGCTGCATTTTGAACAAGCTGCAGACTTTTTGGAGAACTTTCAGGGCACGCTGCTAGCAAAGAGTTACAGTAATCCAGCCTAGATGTAAAAACTGCATGAATGAGTTTTTCAGCATCACTTCTCGCTAATATATTTCTGATCCTAGACATATTGCGTAGTTGAAAAAAAAAGCAGTCTTAAAAGCCTGTGATATGTTACGATTAAATGATAAATCTTAGTATAATAAAACCCCTTGGTTTCTAATTGTGGAATTGGATGCTATATTTACACCATCCAGGGAGACTATCTGATCAGATAGAGCATCTCAGGTATTTATGAGCTCCTTTCAGGAGGGAGGTGTGAGGAGCCACTACTGAGCTGATTCCCCAGATGAATTGCAGATAAAAGTTGGCGAAGTCGAGGAACTGCCGCAGCTCCTTCACCGTGGTTGGTCGAGGACACTGCAGCACTGCCTCCACCTTGCCCTGGTCCCTTGCCACGCCTTTAGCACTGATCATGTAACCCAAGAAAAAGAAATTGAGGTTTTGTGGAACTCACATTTCTCTTTTTGCATCCAGTCCGTGGGTGATCAGTCCCTTCAGCACCTGCTGGACGTGGGAGACATGTGCCTTGAAGATGTCAGAAAAGACCAGGATGTCATCTATGTAAATCACGACACATCGCTCCAGCAGGTCACAGAAGACTTGTTTACGAAAGCTTGGAAAACAGAGGGGGTATTGCAGAAACCAAAGGGCATGACCAGCTACTCATAATGTCCAGAGGTGGTCAAAAAGGCGGTCTTCTATTCATCCCCCACTCGTATGCAGCTTTGGTTGTAGGTGCTTCTCAGGTCCAGCTTTCTGAAGAAGCAAATTGTGCGAAGCTCCTCCAGAGCTGC
Organism: Adrianichthys oophorus; assembly: GCA_036245035.1. Lineage (NCBI taxonomy): Eukaryota > Metazoa > Chordata > Actinopteri > Beloniformes > Adrianichthyidae > Adrianichthys > Adrianichthys oophorus. The sequence continues at coordinate 446,000 of BSAI01000148.1, forward strand.
AGGAACCAGGGGCAGGTGACGGTGAGAGAGCTTTACAAGTATAATGTATTTGAAACGACATTCAGTGTAAAAATAAAGTATTCAAACTTTTTAAATAATTTAGTGAATTGTAAACTGCACAGTTTTAAGGTCAAATTCTATTTCTAAGTTGCAGAAACAAATGTACTCCGAAAAGATAAATGAAATGTATATTTTGAGTACAAATAACTCGTTTTATCTTATCATTTTGCTATTGTAATGTTTGTTTGCAGGGGTTCCAAGACAGGATTAATCCTGTCAGTCAGAAGCCAGGGATTACAAGAGACTCTTCTTAAAATGAGCTAGGTTTTACTAAATATAATAAAACAATGGCTCCTAAAACAGTGGAAGAGGTGGACCTGCAGAATAAATAAAGTTCCATAAAACCAACAGTGACAACAGACTTCACAGCAAACAATAAAACACCCCCTGTCTGGGGCACCGCAAACTACATGCACTAAACCCACTTTAAAAAGGGGGAACTAAGATTCCTGCCAGGTAACTCTTCCCATAAAAACACTATATAAAAAGCACGAGTCTTTAAAATGGAGCGTGTGTGACGGTGCGCTACTTAGCTCGTCCAGCTGACGAGGACCCCTCCTGGGGGTCTACGCTTCAACGCCGTCCGGTTCCCCGGCGTCTGACTGCTTTGGGCGGCGGTGATAATCTGAGGAGTCTCAGATGCAGTGACACAGGGTGCTGATGGATGATCAGATCACTGGCAACCAGCTCACTCCTATCCCGGCCCTGTTCTTTCTAAAGGAGACAGCTGGCCTCTCCTCCTTGCGCTGGAACAGCTCCTCCTCTCTACCTGTCTTCACCGCCGGCAGCCCTAGACAGCAGCGAGCGGCACCCTCCCCACAAGGTGGAGTGGCTGGTAGCGCTGGCAGAATGCTCTCTCAAAGAGTGATGTTTTTATGTGTTTTCATCAGAGGGAGGACTGTCGGGCCTCATCTCAGGGTAAAGTGCAGCGCTTTGTGTGAGACTTGGGGAGGTGATTTAGCCTTCGTCCCCGGAGATAACTCGACCTCTGCCACTGAGCACAGCGGGCTGCAACTTCACCGCTTTCACAATAGCGGAGCCGAGCAATGAGGACATGTGAGCCTGCAGAGAAACTGTTGGCTAAAGCTACGGTCTGTTTGGTAGCTACTGGGATTACAACACTTTGAATATTTACAAATGAAAGGACATAAACATACATCATGATGACCGACAACAGTCCTGGACTGCAAGGACAAGAATGTTTTCACAATTCTTTCTGCGCCCTTGAGCAAAAACGTTGCCCCCATCACACTCTAAAGCTCACCAAAACCAGAGTTGTAAAGTACTTGAGTAAATGGACTTCGTTACTTTACTTAAGTATGTTTTTTTTACTACTTTGTACTTGTACTGAGTATAAAAACTACAAGCAACTATTACTCTGTCCTCGACTACATGTTTTGATTAAATATTTGTACTCTTTACTCCACTACATTTGAATGGAGACTCACATTTACTCATTACGTTAACTTGAGTAATTTACTTGAGTAAATGTGAGTCTCTATTCAAATGTAGTGGAATAAAGAGCACAAATATTCAATCAAAATATGTAGTCGAGGACAGAGTAATAGTTGCTCATATTTTTGATACTCAGCACAAGTACAAATTGGCCAAAAAACATCCTGAAGTAAAGTAACAAAGTCAATTTACAACTCTGACCGAAACTAGCATGTATCTAGTACCTGGTGAAAATGAATGAAGTGGTATTTTCCAGTTTTAGAAGGAACATGCCTTCTTCACAATTTATAGTGCATGTTACTTTTTGTTTTGTTTTGTTTTGTTTTGTCATGTTTTAAATAAAGGAAATAACTCCACACAGGGGCCAAAATTGAACTTTTGAGTCAATGGCCAAGTTGGTGGGTAGATAAAAAAAATCTAATGGAAAAACATTTTTTACTGGCCAAATTCTAACACTATTTTTCCTTCATTAAAAACTTTTTTTTTTTTTTAAGGAAAATTGCATCAAAGTAATTTACAAATGTATGAACTTAATTTTTTGTCATCTAACTATAATCTCAATACCAAACATGGTGAGAAAACAAGGAGAGATTTAGTAGAAATTTCCTAATTCTGCCTGCAGGTGATCACATTTTATATTAAACCGCCATGTTCGCGTTCAGCGCACTTAGCGGTCAGAGTGCACAAATGTGTGTCAGTGATGCGTGACGTCACAGAAGGAGACAGGAGTCCATTTTTTGAAGAAGAAGAGGAGTTTTTGGATGATGTTGAAGCGTTTGGGGTTTAATAATATATGTTTTGGTATCCTGAAGCATTCAGAATTCCTTTCACTGGAACTTAGGGGCCCAGCCCAAGTCCTGAAAAAGAAGCCCACATCATCATTCCTCCTCTACCAAATTTCGCACTCGGCACAATGCAGTCCGAAATGTTTCGTTCTCCTGGCAACCTCCAAACCCAGACTCCTCTATCAGATTGTGTTGTAGAACAGACTGACATAATGCATTTTCTGTATATTTGTTAACAAAGATGAACATTTCGACCGCTCCCTCATGCTTTTCTGAATCCAGCTGCAGACACACCACTGCAGCTCATATTACACTTCTGATAAACCAATTAGAATCAGACCCTGGATTTGTATCACTCGGGGCCACTCCATGTCTGTTCCTTAAGAGCAACATTGGTTTGGTCCAGCATGCTGGAGGTAAACTCACTCTCTGAATAACATAAACTGTGAAACTTTACCAAACATTGGTAATCTTAAAACTTGTTGTTTCTTCATTTTGTTGAGTTCAATCTTCTCCCTAATAAAAAACTGGGGTGCAACAATATTTCCAGATGGAAAAGCGTGATCCATCACTCCAGAGAAGACGTCTCCACTGCTCTAGAGTCCAGTGGCTTTACACCACTGAATCCGATACTTTGCTCTTGGTGATGTGTGTCTTGGATGCAGCTGCTCGGCCATGCAAACCCATTCCATGAAGTTCTTTGTGTTCTGTACTTGGGCTAATCTGAAGGTCACATGAAGTTTGGATCTATGTAGCATTTCACTGTGCAGAAAGTCTGCAACGTCTTTGCACTATCCGCTGACCCCTCTCTGTCAGTATACGTGGTTTACCACTTGGTGACTGAGTAGTTGTTCCCAAACTCTTCCATTTGGTTATGATTGATTGAGCTGACAGTTGATTGTGGAATATTTAGGAGTGAGGAAATGTCACCACTGAATTTGTTGCACAGGTGGCATCCTATGACAGTTCCACGCTAGAATTCACTGAGCTCCTGAGAGCGGCCCATTCTTTCACAAATGTTTGTGAAAACAGTCTGCATACCTGAGTGTTTGATTTTATACACCTGTGACCAGGCCAAGTGATCAGAACACCTGATTCTGATCATTTAGATCTCTTAGCCAATACTGTTGGGAAAGTAATGGATGTCATTATACATGGCTCATTTGGTTGGGTGGAGGGCTGGAGTGTGGAAAACCAAGGTTCGTTTCCCAGGATGTGCAATTAGCTTATTCCAGTACGGGTCAATGGGCAAGACCCTTTACCCACTACTACCTAACTATGTACCTAACTATGGGGATGAAGATGTCTTTGTGACGGGTGGTATTTACTGTCGGGTATTGGGGCCGCCCTCGCTCACGGTTCCTGCACACCTGCTCGTCATCTCCTCGTCAGGCGGACCAGTTATTATAATGTCCACCCATCAGCCAACATCGGTTCATCTGTTCCTTACCGGTAAAGTACAGCGACCTAAAGCCACTGAAGCCAAGTGGTTTGCCTACCTTCGGTCTATCTGCCTTGCCTTCCACCTCTAACTTTGTCTGTTGTGTCATTAAGGAACACCTGGACTTCCCATCCTGACACCTCCTGCCTGCAGCCAGCTCCTGAACACCCTCCAAGTCCTCTGCACCTCCCTGGCTATCTCTTGAATCAAACTTTCTGCCTGCACTCCCCGTTGTCCTGCATTTTTGGGTCCACCTACACAACTCTGACATTTATAGAGCTCTGAAATGCTGGCTTGAGGGGAGGAGTCTAAACAGATTGTATTTGGGGTGTTAGGTGGATTGTGAAGATTTTACCTGCCTGTTTCCTAACCCGGACCAGTACAAGTCTTGGATTGAGGGAAAGTTTCAGCCCTGAAGGTTTTCTGCAGCCTGTCCCTGTCATGTCTGGTTGTAGATCCAGATTGGATTATTGCAATGTAGAAGATGGTCAGCAGCACCTGTGGCAGGATGAACTTCCTTTAATTGACACAGAAAATACAACCTCTGCTTTGTGGGAGATTCACTGCTGGTCCCATGAGATGCTGGACCCTAGAAACCTGTGTGAGACTATTGAGGGAGCTGTTCTGTTGTGGACTGTGGGGGTTTCTTCCTGAATTCCACTGTCATCTTCACAGTTTTCAGTGGGTTTAGCTCCAGGTGGTTCTGGCTGCTCCAGAGGACGAGCCGCTCCACCTCTCTCATGTATGCAAACTCGTCATTGACTTTGATTTGCTGCTACTGACCCAGAGGTTCATATCCTTTGTTATCTTTGTGTCTGCAAGCAAGGTTGAATAGGTGGAGGGAGGTTTCAGATGTGATATTCTGTGTTAAATTCATTCTAAAAAGTAACTGATTACTTTACTTAGCTACTGGATCAAAATTGTAATCAAATTACTTTACTCATTACCTATTTGAAAATGTAAGTCACCACTCATTACTTTACTTTTTTCCACTCATATACAAATTCTTAAGGATAGAACAGCTTTGCACAAACGAGATCCTCGTCTTTCATTTTACAGGAATCCTTTGAAAAAGATGGTTCATTTCAATAGGACTTTTGTGGTTAAATAAAGGTAAAACACAAAAATAAAATAAAGTAAAAAACTATCATTTTAAAGCAATAATCTTGTGCAAAGTATGAACATGGTTCAAGACATAACCTGAGGTCCTTCCAGGGATCTGCTGTAGCCACTAGTTTTATTCCAATTCAGACCAGGGTGTGAAAAATGACGCAAAAATAAGTTACAACAAACGTTGCATCCCCGAAGTATTCACAGCGTCTCACATCTTCCACATTTTATTATGTTGCAGTCTTATTTCAAAATGGATTAAATCAGTTTTCTTCCTGAAAAACTATTTGAAAAACACCCCATAACTAATGTTGAAAAAGTTCTTTTTGAAATTGTTGCAAATTAGCAATCAGGAGGTGACCTCTCAGTGGCCTACACGCTAATTTTAACTACTTTATTAGACACCCTTTACACCACAACAAATACACCCCAACACACACATACACGAAAACGCCCTTCATACTCTCCGCGGATGGTACCTCACCCCAAGCTGGGGTCCTCTACCAGAGGTCTGGGAGCTTGAGGGTCCTGTAGTATCTTAGCTGTTCCTAGCAATGCACTTTTCTGGACTGAGATGTCTGAGGTCCTTCCAGGGATCTGCTGTGGCCACTCCTCCAGTTTGGGGGTTACAGCCCCAAGTGCTCCAATTACCACGAGCACCACTGTCACCTTCACCTTTCAAGCTTTCTCCAATTCCTCTCTGTGTCCCTGGTATTTCTGCAGTTTTCTCATGTTCCTTCTTCTTGATGTTACCATTGCTTGGTACTGCCACAGCCACCACAGCAGCTTTCCTCTGTTCTTTGTCCACCACTACAATATCTGGTTGGTTCGCTATTACCATCCTGTCCATCTGTATCTGGAAGTCCCACATGATCTTTGCTCTCTAATTCTCTACCACTTTTTGAAGTTTTTCTCATTTTGACTTTGGGGTTTCAAGTCCATATTCTGCACACATGTTCCTGTAAACTATTCCAGCCACTTGGTTGTGGCGCTCCATGTATGCACTCCCAGCCAGCATCTTACACCCTGCAGTTATGTGTTGGATTGTTTTAGGCGCCTCTTTGCACAGCCTACACCTTGGATCTTGTCTGGTGTGGTAGATCTGAGCCTCTATCACTCTGGTGTTCAGGGATTGTTCCTGAGCTGCCAGGACTAACACTTCTGTGATGTACTGTAGGCCAGCCATTTCTAGCCATTGATAAGACTTCTTGATATCAGCCACTTCAGTGATGGTTCAGTGGTACAAACCATGCAGGAGCTTGTCATCCAGCACCACATCCTCTGCTGTCCATTGCCGAAGACATTCACTGAGCACACGGTCATTTAGGGTCTTGAGCTTGATGTATTCATGCATCTTGGATGTTTCATCCTGGATAGTGGCTTCCACACTCACTAGTCTTCGGGCTTTGTCTTTGTGGCTACCATACGGTCTCAGGTTGATGAATTTGGGATGGAACCCGCCAGGTATGGTGTGGAACTTTTGTGTCTTAACATCCGTGGTCTGTATCTCTTCCTTTGGCCATCTCATTACTCCTGCAGGGTATCTGATGTCTGGCAGTGCATAGCTGTTTGTTGCCTGGGTCTTGTTCTTGCCATTGAGCTGGCTTCTCAGGACTTGCCTTACTCGTTGGAGGTATTGGGCTGTTGAGGCTTTCCTTGTTGCAGCTCCAGGTTGCCATTTGCCTGTGGAATTACAAGTTACCTTTAAATGTCCTCAATGTCTGTTATTGTTTCTTTCTGTGAGTGAGACCTCTTCAGTGTGGACTACCTTGCCTCTTTTTGTCACCATCCGACTACATTTCTCAAGCCCGAATGACATTCCAATGTCAGTACTGTAGATCTTCGTGATGTGGACCAGGGAGTCAATGTCACACTCGCTCTTAGTGTATAGCTTGATGTCATCCATGGAGAGGAGGTGACTAATGGTTGCCCCATTCCTGAGTCAGTACACATAGCCAAGTCTGGTTGATTATTTGATGGGGTGGGGTGGGGGTGGGGTGTTCAGACCTATGCAGAACAGCAGTGGGGACAAAGCATCTCCTTGGTATATGCCACATTTGATAGACACTTGTGCAAGTGGCTTGCCTTTGGCTCCAAGGGTAGTTTTCCACAGCTTCATTGAGTTTCCAATGAAGGCTGTTAGAGTCTTGATGATATTGTACAGCCCCAAGGATTCAGTGATCCAGGTGTGTGGCATTGAGTCATTGGCTTCCTTGTAATCATTCCAGGCTGTGCACAGGTTGGTGTGTTGTGACCTGCAGTCTTGAGTGACTGTTCTGTCAGCCAGGAATTGGTGTTTGGCACCTCTAGAACCTCTATCAATGCCCTTCTGTGCATTGCTCATTAATTGATCGATGTGCCAATGTATTTTGGTTGCAATGATACCTGACATGAGCTTCCATGCTGTGGAGAGACAAGCTACTGGCCTGTAGTTGGATGGGACTGCAGCCTTTGAGGAATTCTTCTGGGTCAGGATCGTTCGTTCTTCAGTTAGCCATTCAGGGTGAGTCCCATGACTTAGCAGCTGGTTCATTTGTGCTGCCAGGCGCTCATGGAGTGCAGTGACCTTAAGACAGCATGCATGGATCATGTCAGCGCCCGGTGCTGTCCAATTTTTCAATACCTGACACACTTTCTTGGATGTCTGCCACTGTGATGGTTACTAGATTCTGTTCAGGCAGGTTGCTGTGCTCTTTTCTCAGAGAGACCAGCCGTTGAGCATTGCTGTTATGTGCCGTCTCTTTCTCCCATAGACTTTTCCAGTACTGTTCAGTTTCCAGCCTTGGTGGGTCTGCTCTGCAGTTTTGACCCTGCCACTGTGTGTACACTTTCACAGGTTGAGTTGGGTACAGCCTGTTTATCTGTCTGGCTTCATTGTGTCTTGTGTACCTCTTTAGGAGGCTGTTCAAGGCAAGGAGCCTTTGTTTGGCAGTTTCCAGTGCTTCAGGTATGGATATCCGGATGTATTTCTTCTGCACCTGCTTTTTCATTGCACCTCTGTGGGCCTCTGTCATCTGACTCACTTCCCTCTGAGCTGTCTTGATTTTAGCCTCCAACCATTGCTTCCATGGTGGGCATCAGTTTCTCCCATGGTTGCTCTTTTAACCAAGCATCTCAAGGATCACTGCTGCTGAAGTGTAAACCAGTTCATTGGTTTCTGTGATTGTTGTGGTAGGAATTTCCCTCAATGCTTTATTCACAGTTTCCAGTTTAAAGTCCAAGTCAAGTCTAAAGTTGTCAAATTCATTACTCAAGTCTGACTCAAGTGCAATTGATCCATGGATCAATTGCCACCAGGCCGTGAAATAAATAATGCATTATCTTGTTTTGAATCCCGAAAATCTTTCATTTAAAAAAAAAAAAAAGCTATACTTTCGATCACTTGAGCTGTAGAGTTTGGTCAGGGGAGCAATATGACTACGTCTGTACGATCTTTTTTTCTGAAAAATCTTTTGGATTTGAAAATCAACCGGACTCTCTGGATCATATTTCAGTCACTTGAGTGCTAAAAGCAGTCCGGGAACATGCAACACAAGAAAAGTTGTATGCGGAACTCGTGTTTGCAAATGGGATAAGTGCAGGAACAGACAGAAGAATAGGATACAACTTGAAGACAAAAGATTTTATGTTCAGGACATAAAAGCTCAAACAAGCCCATTCATTTAGATGTACATTTTACATAAGTTGTGAACACCCAATTTATGCAGGAACCTCCATGAAAAAAGAAAATAGGAGCAGTGCTTTAGCGAGGGGGGTGGGGAGAAAAGGGAGGCTGTGTGGCACGTGCAGTGGGGAGGGGGTTGCTCAGTCTGAGTCTGAGTTGTTCTGACATGTTTTTGTGTTGAAATGTTTCATCAGAAGCTTTGGAAAAGAGCTTCAAAGTAATCTGATTTCTTTCTTACTGAGTATAATAGATTTGTTGGTTACATTTTGTTACTGCATTTAAGTTTTTTTTTTTTTTTTTTTTTTAAATGAGATGATCTTGTAATAGTAAAATAAACTGGTTTTTAACCGCTCCTGACACCACACTAAATTAAGAGACCTTAATGATGTTTTTTTTTTTTTTTTTGTATTTTCATGTTTGTTTTTTTTTAGCAATCCTCCAAAATGGCTGATGATTGAGTGAAATGATGATTAGATCTATTGTCAGAACTGATTATTGAGTTTAAAGCACATGTTGTTCTTCAAGTCTGTTTCTTTGTCATTGCACACCCCAACAGCCGAACTCCCCCCATTGGAAGCAATAAAATCCTCATGGGTTGACCAGTCCGCAGCCACAAAAAAGTCAAGGACCACCGCCTTTACACCACTGCATCTCACGCTTTGCATTGCACTTAGTGATGTGTGTCTTGGATGCTGCTGCTCGTCCATGGAAACCCATTCCACGAAGCTCTCTGCATACTGTACTTGGGCTAATCTGAAGGTCACATGAAGTTTGGAGCTCTGTAGCAATTGCCTGTGCAGAAAGTTGGTGACCTCTTTGCAGTATGAGCTTCAGAATTCACTGAGCTCCTGAGAGCGAAACATTCTTTCACAAATGTTTGTGAAAACAGGATGTATGCCTGAGGGCTTGATTTTATACACCTGTGGCTAGGCCAAGTAATCAGGACACCTGATTCTGATTATTTAAATGGGTGAGCCAATACTTTTGGTGATATAGTAATACTGTGTACCAAACTGCATACACATTTTTCTTTTGTTTAAGAAAAATAAACACTGTAAAATACTTGGTTATAAACTGAGTATCCACAGTATGGTGTATTAGCCTAATCAGACCCAAATTAATACAAGAAGTATTAAAACTAAAAATACAAAGAAAGCTTCCTGCCAGCAACAAGGACGGGGCGAGATACTGTCTTAATCTTGGTCCTCTTTAGACTGAGCAGATCATGAGGGTGCAATTACCTGTTGACCAACCTGACCTTACCTTATTGGCTGCAGTAATTGTACTTCTTAAAACTGAACAAGGTAGCACCGTCTGCTAGTGAGGAGCAATCCTATCCAGCACATCCAAAACCAGATTAATTTCAGAATTGAGCAAGAAAACTCAGATTAAATAGTTTATTTAAAAGTTTAAAATGTGTCTATTTAAATGTTTTTTTTTAAGATCTTCATATTTTACAACCAATGAAAAAACAAAGTTGGGTAAGTTAGAGTAATACTCTGGAGGCCAATTGAAAATCAGTGGCACAGAAATGTTGAGCGGTCCGGTTCGGGATGGTCCAGTAAGGAGTGGTCTGGTACGGTCCAGTTAATTCCGGTGAGCGTTTCCACTCAGTTAAGTCTCACTTTAACTGAGCGGTTTATTTTCATGGTGCATGCGTGGTGTACCACTAGTATGTTTGCTAGTATGTTTTTTCACCGTCTCACCCCTCTCTATCCTCCGCAGCTGAAGGATTTCCAATCCATGCTCATCAAAAACTCTTCTGATCATGCTTTGTAAAACATCGTAAAACAGTGGCAGAAGCCTCTGCCACCGCAGCAAAAAATATCCTGCTGCATCCAAAGTGGTCAGGTCATTCTGTCACGGAGTGGTGGTGGAAGACCCAAAATGCAGGAGACTAGGCTAGTGACAGAAACTTAAAACATTTAATAAATAAACTGAACCACGACAAAATTGTGGAGAAACAATAAGGTGGCAGAGCAGATGGCCTGACAACCAGACACTTAAATATACTGAGGTTGATTAACTAAATGAGGACGGCTGTGGATGATTAACCTGAAGCTGGTGTGACTGACAAAGGCAACTTAGAACATGAACAAACATAACAAAACCCAAACTAAACTATAGAATCTTACAGGATCACACTGTTGTCCTATAGCTGCATGATGGGTAAAAAGATGTGCTTTCATTGTGCCAACAAAATTAATTGTCTTCATGTTTTTTTTCCAGAAAAACAAGAAGTAGATTTTGCAAATTTAAGGTATGTTGCAAAAACAGTACAAAAAGTGAAAGTCCAAGTAAAGGGCATTCGGTTCTGTGTTTTTAGCTGCAACATAGAATGACTCAGTTAAAAAACCTTTGTAATTTGTGATGTGGTGTAAAGGCAGCAGAAATTCAAATCCAGTTCTTAAAAATAGCTGAAATTAACAAATTTGGGCTAAAAAATAGATCAAGACATTTCTGTCTTCTCTCAAAGACAAAACATTTCAAAAGAATCAATGGTTTAAAATTTCAGTATTTATAATTTAAACTACAGATGTCACATACCACTGAAACAGAAATTCCTGATATTAAAGACAAAACCCTGCCATTGAAGCTTCTTATTGGTAAAAACATCTGATCCAGGAGGGTGAGCCTTGAGGCCTGGATTTCAACATGTTCCAGGGGTTGACACGTGTGAGGATTTGTTACATGTGAGGGTAGTCTATCCAGAGGGTGTCATGAACGGATCATTTATTTCACCTTTATAAATCTCTCATGCTGCATTTTTTTCTCATGCAATGACAAAACTATTGCATTGGTATTTAACCTGAATTGGGCTAACCCTACAATTAGCACATTCTTGGAGAATTTGTGAGCAAAATCACACAAAATCCTGGAGGAGAGAACTCTGATTTATCTTTTTCCATTTTCAAGCAGTAATGCTCTGTAAATGTGCACACACACTGGCCTGATTATACAGTTTGCTTGTTTATGAGCAACATTTTGTCTAGCAGTCTTTTCAGCCCTCGCTTTTTAACATCTCAAGGGTCTGCAGCCTTCCGGATGATACGCCTTCAACCCCCCAAGCAAAACTCATTGCTCTTATTTTCCAAAGCAGTTCATTGCTGCCGCAAAGCAAGTTATCAGAACCCTGCACCACAAGAACACAGGATTTTACATTCCGAGTTGTGCTCTTAGCTGAATCACACAAGATGCATATTTATGTATTCTTGACAAAGCTCTCGACAAAGCATTAAGAGAAAAATAACCAAGACAGTTTCTTAAACTGTTTTTTTTATTTGAACCCAGTTCCACATCACTGCAATTTCAAAACCACTTCTGACTAAATACAAAATTTTAACCAAAAAATATGAGCCAGAAGGAGAGTGAAGAACTTACAAGGGGCGTTTGACCCTCTTGCTGACCAGTATAAGCTGAGACTCATGCTGGCCTAAAGGCATAAGACAATTTTTTTCCCCAGAATGTCTGTACAAAATCCAACTTTGCTTGAGTGCAAACTTTTTAGAAAGTCTTTTCTTTCTTTTATAACCCTAACCCCAACCCACTTCCACCAGCTACTCTGGGAGAATCCCAAGGCATAGGCCAGTTAAGAGATATGGTCTCTCCAGCACATCTTGGGTCTTCCCCAGGATTTCCGCCTGGTGAGACATGCCTGGAACACTAACACAGTAGGGGTTTAGCAAGCATTCAGACCAGATGCTCAAACCATCTTAACTGGTTCCTTTCAGTGGAGAGGACCAGCAGCTCTATTCCAAGCTCTCTCTTGGAAACCAAGGTCCCGCAAGCCGCCCAACGCATGATGCAATTCCTGGCTTGTTGAATCCAAGAGGACTGTAAGGACGATGCTGAGGTGTGTGGATCCATATGCAAACAGAGTTTAATAAACAGCACAGGAGGACAATGCAAGGCGTGGTCAAGACCAGGCAAGGGTCAAAATAGGAAGCAAGGCGGGAGACGAAGGAGACAGGCAAGGTTCAAAAACAGGCAGGCAGGCAGGCAGGCAGGCAGATACAGGGAACCACTTAGACTGAACAGTCACCAGGGAGTTCAAGACTACATATGGAACAGAGAGGTGAGCAGGCATATATGCAGTGGTGTTGATGAGCTGATGAGAAGCAGCTGGTGCAGACAAGATGGCTGAGGTCCAATTCATGCTGGGAGTTGCAGTGTTCAGAGAAAAGAGGCAGTTAGTATTCTGGAGATGGCTCCCTCTGGTGGTCGGAGAGGGAACTGGCCAACCGGATGCTGACAAGGATAACATCATCTACAAAGAGTAGAAATTAAATCCTGTGGTTCCTATGCCAGATCAGATTTCTCACCATAAACATTGAGAACAGGACCAGTGACCTGGTCGGGCCATGTTTACAGTGCTCTTTGGCAATCCCACTTCTCTTGGGCAACCTCCTCCAGGGCGGGGTTGGCGCCCCCCTGCCCTGCTCTCTCTTGGACCTCCCGCAGGGTGGTTGCCAGGAGCGCGGGGCAGGTCACCCTTGGGGGGAACTTGGGGTTGGAGAGACAGCAGGTGTTGCAAACAGCTCAGACATACTTCCAGTGTCATACCTGACTCAAATGTCGTTGGTCATGACTCCAGTCTTGTAAGTTGCGACCGGATCTCGTTATTCGCGAGATTTGAGGCAACCCACAGCCGTGAGCTGTGTCCAACTAGTCCAACTATGACCCAAAGTGCGGCTCACGACAGAAGTCAGCGCTGCTCATTTTATCAATAAAATTCACTCTACTGAGAGCTACAGGATAATATTGTGGAACAAAATGAATCCACCATGTCAAAAGGAGCTCCGACACTCATTTAACTTCATAAAATGGCATTGAAGCTTTAGTGAGCCGGCTAGTTGGACACAGCTCATGGCTGTGGGTCTCCTCATATGTCACGAAAAAAAAGATTTGACTCTTGGGGATGGGCTCCATGCTGGACCCCCTAGTGTTGCGCAGAGGCTATTCTTCTGGATGTATTGAGCTCGCACTCTCTGTGCTCCTAGGAAACAGAGGTGATGGGCAGGTTTGGTATCCAGGAGAGGGACGTAGAAGGACCAGATGGTAGTTGATTTAGCAAAAAAGATGGAAACGTCTATAGTGAATGCATTCTTCGTGAAGAGGCAGGAACATAGAGTGACCTATAAAAATAGAGGTAGAAACACACAGATAGACTATAGCTTGTCTAGACGGTGTAATCTGAAGGGGTTCAGTGACTGTAAAGTAGTGGTTGGTGAGAGTGTTTCCAGACAGCATAGGATGGTGGTGTGTAGGATGACTTTGGTGATAAAGAAGATAAAGAAAGAAAGGCCAAAGGCAGAGAAGAGGATGAAGTGGTGGAAGCTGAAAAAGGAAGACTGTTGGATGACTTTTTAGAAACAGTTGAAACAGACTCTGGGTCAGGAGGTACTCCCAGATGACTGGATAACTACAGCTCATATGATCAGGGAGACAGGTAGGAGTGTACTTGTTGTGTCATCAGGAAAGAAAGTTGATCAGAAGGCTTGGTAGTGGAGAACGTGCAGGAGTGTATACATAGTAGTAGGCTAGCTAAGAAGAAGTGGGACACGGACAGGACTGAGAAGAGTAGACAGGAGTACAGGGAGATGCAGCGTAAGATTAAAGTAGAGGGGTCAAAGGCCAAACAAGGGGCTTATGATGACTTGTATGCAAGGTTGGATAGTAAAGATGGACAGACTGAACTATACAGATTAGCAAGGCAGAGAGTCTGAGATGGAAAGAACACACGGCAGGTTAGGGTTAAGGATAGGGATGGTAATGTGTTGACAGGTGTCAGTAGTGTAATGGAAAGATAGAAAGAATCATTTGACTAGTTGATGAATGAAGAAAATGAGAGAGAAGAAAGAATAGAAGAGGTGACTTATGGAGCAGGAAGTAACAAAGATTAGTAAGGGTGAAGTGGGGGAGGGGGCATTAAAGAGTCATTTGGTCCTGATGATATACCTGTGAAGGTATGGGAGTGTCTAGGAGAGAGGACAGTGGAGATTTTGACCGGGTTGTTCAACAGGATCTTAGGTGGTGAGAAGATGCCTGAGGAATGGAGGAGAAGTGTGATGGTGTCCATGTTTAAGAATAAGGGAGATGTGCAGAGTTGTAGCAACTACAGAGGAATAAAGCTGATGACCCATACAATGAAGTTATGGGAAAGACTAGTTGAAGCTAAACTAAGAGCAGAAGTGAACATTTGTGAGCAGCAGTATGGTTTCATGCCAAGAAAGAACTCTACATATGTAATTTTTGCTTTGAGGATGTTGATAGAGAAGTACAGAGAAGGTCAGAGAGAGCTACACTGTGTCTTTGTAAATCTGGAGAAAAGCTTATGACAAAGAGGAACTGTGGTTTTGTATGAGGAAGTCTGGAATGACAGAGAAGTTTGTTAAATCAGGACATGTATGAGGGCTGTAAGACCGTGGTGAGGTGTGCTGTAGAGGTGACAGAAAAGTTTAAGGTGGAGGTGGGATTACATCAGGGGTCTGATCTTCCTTCAATAACTTGCAATGGTTACGGACAGACTTGACAGATGAGGTCGGACAGGAATCACAATAGACTGTGATGTTTGCGGACGATATTGTCATTTGTAGTGAGAGCAGGGAACATGTGGAGGAGAAGCTAGAGAGGTGGAGGTTTGCCCTGGAAAGGAGAGGAATTAATTATGAGGTTTATGGATGCATTGAATGAAGACATGAAGGTAGTTGGTGTTAGAGTAGAGGATGCAGAAGACGGGGTCAGATGGAGAAAGCTGAGTTGGTGTGGCGACCCCTAAAAGAAAAACCCCAGAGGAAAAGAAGAAGAAAACTTTACTGTATTAATAAGATCATGAATCAGTAATCTGGAGATTGGCAGTCGAATTGTTTGTACTTGATTTTTTTTTAAAACAGATTGTGTATAAAAAGTATTGGGATGCTCGTTAAAGCTCTAGTTTCCACAGTCTGTGATGGTGCTATATGGTGTGCTGGTATTCATCCAGTGTTTTTTCAAAAACCCATATTCAAAACAGGAAATCATGGAGCACTGCATGTTGCATTAGGCTTGTCAACAGAGAGCACTGCATGTTGCCCTCTGTTGACCAGCCAAATCAAGATGCTGATTTTATTCTCTAGCAGAACTTAACATCTGCCAAAACTGAAAAAGGTACCAAAAGAAGCATCAATGATAGTGGAGTTATTATGTTTGATTGAACATCAAACTAACCTGAATCTGATAAAAAATAAATAAATTATATATATATATTGTTGTAAAGAGGGGAATGAAAGACACAAGCAACAAACTTTAACTGGATGTGATAGGAATTTGAAAATACTGACAGCTGCTAGATAACCTAATGTAATATAAAAAACTTAGAGTATCAAATAAACTATGTGTAGCTACCACCTGTAGTATCCGTGGTTTTCTGATAGATCTTTAGTTAAGTGGTTTTGTTTACAAACTTTGATTCAAAACAGAAATATCTGGTTGAAGGCAGTCTGAATACAGACCAAACGCAAGATTTCAGGACTGAATCCGGACCAAATAAAGTGGACTCGATCTGGACTGACTTTTCCAGTCTGAATATGCCCTAAAATGACGAGAAAGCCTTCTCTTACCTCCAATAGAACAACATCCAAACATGTCCAAAGAAAGACGTGAAATCAGAGATGTTTGGACATTTGAAGGAAAAACTGTGCCTCAGAATATGTGCCCTCCAACATACAAAAATGTTATTGTTAAAATCTGTCAGAAATGCACTGCATTGAGCTCATTAAGTGATTGTGTGGCCTGACAATACTTCATACGCTGCTCTTATTTTGAGTGGAAAGTCCTGTATTTTTTTGTAAATAAAATGCAGGAACTTTCAAAGGACCTACACTGTACCATGCTTTTCCAAGCCTTTCAGAGTAAACTTGTTATGGTTTGGCTTCTTTTTTCTTTGCTTGTGGTTGTTTTGTGCTGATTTTGTCCTTTTGTTTTGTTTCTACAGAGTTGTGTGTAGCAAGGGGTGTGGCTGTCTCTCATCCTGGGCCTGCCTCCTTGCACACCTGCTCCTCATCATCATTTCCCCCTCTATATAAGCATGTTCCTAGCTGCTTCTCCCTGCTGGATTATTCCTTGTGGTTTTGATTTGAATAAACTGTTTCCTCTACTCCTTTGCTCTGGCATCTGCTTTTGTACCCTGACAAAACTATGTCCATATATTTGATAATATATTAACTTTTGCACACTAAAGAATGATTTTTCTAAATTAAATATTAGTTATTTTTGTGAGATCTTTTCCTACGAAAACTCGATCTCTGAGGCTTCGCCTTTTGCTCCTCAAACTCAAACTTTATTTATTTGTACAGCGCCTTTCCTTCAATTGAAATACAAGGCTATTTATATTAAAAAAAAAAAAAAAAAAAAAAAAAAAAAACTTAGAGGTTCAACCAAATACACACAACGTAAAAGGAACAGCCACACATAACAACCACCCCTCCTCCCCCAGGAAAACTCAATAAAGACTAAAAACTGCAGCTCCAAGGAAAGTCAGGCTCAGTACTGCTGTGCAGAAATAGTATTACGGGGATCCATTTATTCCAAAGTCCAGCCCAACCACAGGGGTGATCACCGCAGTGCCCGCCCAACCCCAGCCACCCCAATCAGAATGAGTACTGCAGCACCAGCTCACCCATAATCGGAGCCAGTAGAGCCCCAGAACAGATCCCCGTGAGGAAGCACTGGAGTTAAAGAATAAATGAATTAAAAGCATTAAAAACAATTGAACAAACACTTAAATAATGTGAATGCAATCATAAAAACATGGTTAGTATATTAAATCAATAATTGTGTATATAAATTAACTATAAAATGATTCAAACAAAAGTTAAAAAATAAATAAATAAAAAGAGAGGAAAAGATCAAATCAAATATTTCCAACAGTAATAAAAAAGCCAGATAAAAAAGGTGGGTTTTGAGCCTCTTCTTAAAAACCTCTATGATCTCTGCAGCCTCACTTGTTTTTGTGGATTGGGAGGGGCTGGTGCTCAGACAGCAAGGTTTTAAAGGAATACTCAGACATGCGTGAATGGAGCAAAACACAGCTTTGAGGTTGTTTTTAATGTGTAATGAAAATGTTGTGGAATTTTTCTGGGATCTGGATGAGAAAGAGCAAACCACTCTGCATGACAGCAGCTTAACCTGCATCCAGGATTCGCAACAGTATCTTGCGCAATGATTCCAGTTAGAGCAGTTCACAGTTTCTGTTATTCTAGCTGAGTAGAATCTGTCTATACAAACTGTGGCATTTGTATCTCTTTGCTGGGGGCAGCAAGGTAGATTCTAACAGCTGACACAAAAATCAGAATGAGAAAGAATGTTCTTTAAGCATGAGTATTTTAGCATATGCATTGTCCCCCAAAAACAAGACTTATGAAGTTATATAAGAACTTAAAGGGTACATATGAGTTGTATAAAAGCATATAAGAACTAAAAGTCTATAACAAACATTAAAATACAATTCAAAACTCACAAAAGTTGATTTTGCATGATATAGGCCCTTTAAGAAGAGTTTTCAGGTGAACAGTTCACTTCTCGGGAAGGTGTGGCTTCAAGGCTTGAGTTTGTAGAACTATCATTTGGAACAGACAAGATTCATTCATTCATTCATTTTCCAATCCGCTTTATCCCTTTCGGGGTCACGGGGTTGCCGGAGCCTAACCCGGCTACTCATGGGCGAAGGCAGGGTCCACCCCTGGACTGGTCGCCAGTCTGTCGCAGGGGCCACAAACACACACCCATGCACACTCACATTCACATTCACACCTACGGACAATGTAGAGTAACCAATTAACCTATGAAGCATGTTTTCGGACGGTGGGAGGAAGCCGGAGTACCCGGAGAAAACCCACGCATGCACGGGGAGAACATGCAAACACCACACAGAAAGGTCCCCCAGCCAGGACTTGAACCGGGAACCTTCTTGCTGTGAGGCAGGAGCGCTAACCACTGTGCCACCGTGCAGCCCACAGACAAGATTAAATCAGAAAATGTCAAACCATATTACACCTCATTCTCACCATCATGCATGTTGGAGCTTAGATGATGACTTACCTTGTATTCAACGAGATGCATAACAGCAATTTTACAACACATGGACAGAAGGACTCAAAACCTCAACAAACATAACTAAAACATTGGGGGACACTACACTTACATTATCTGAGTGAGCCATCTTGTTTTGCTCCTCTAAGTTTGCCAGGGAGGGTTCTTATTTATCCAAGTGGTGTCTTGAAATTGAGTCATATTATCTGGGTTTATAGTCTTTCTTGAAACATTCATCTGTGGCTTTTCTTCACTGAGTAATCAGGTAATAGTCATATAACTGTTCCATGTTCTAATAGGCAAAACAATTTTTTAACAAATTTTTTTCTCTTGCCAATATTCAAATGCCAATTAACTAATGAGAGGAACTCACAAACAGCTGAAGTGTTATAAACATTCTCAAAGGCATAGACTGAAATCCACCTGATTTATCTACCATGAGTCATGTTAGCTGTGGCAAAAGATTGTGTGTCTTCAAAATTTTTCAAAGTGAAAGGAAGGAAACCAAAGCCAAAGAAAGAGCTAATCCTAACCCATGAACAGTAGACTGTATTTTCATTCATGCATGGAAGCTCAATTCTCACAGCCCTGTAATGTTTCTATAATTACTCGTCAAAACTGTCTCAGCTTAGATCTTGACCAAGCTTTTGAAGGTCATGGCTTGGACAGGAATGCTGGAGGAGCTGATGATGGTGATTGGCAGACCCATGAACATGTGAACATCAGCAGGGCCTGCTTTAAAAACATCCTAATGCTTCTCTCTATAGTAGCAAAACTCTTCATAGGTTTTTGGAAAATAACCCCGTATATCTTGGTCGTAGTTCTATTTAAAAGTGTTTCTGCTCAAACTACTGTAAAAAAAAAAAAAAAAAAAAAAAACTAACCATCCCACCTTAAATTAGGTCATCGTTTTAACAAAGTCTAAACCTACAGCTGATGTTGCTGTGGGATCTTTTAACATACAAAATGAGTTTGCTTGTTTTTTATAGCAGCAAGTTTGTAGGTTTGGATGAGGTTATTATAAAGGTAAGGTTATTAAACTTGTCTTAAACATGAAAAAACTGTCATCATGCACCTTATGAAAGCATTGACAATGATGGAAGAGTTCTGGTGAATGCTGACCTGTGTAAGACCTGTGTAAGATGGTCCTTCACTTTTGCCCCAAAAGGGCCACTCAAGTCAGCCAATCATATTTATTCTTTGTTAGTGTAAATTGGTTTGGTGATGTCACTGTGTGTGTGTTTTCATGACAACTTCAGTTGTTCATTTTCTTTGATTACTGACTTTATGTAGCCTGCCCATCTTTGCCTGCACTGGTTTTTTCCATATTTGAACACTTGTATCGATTGATTAAAAAAGCAAAAACATTGAAGATGACCAATTTTGTTGACGTCTTTGGTTTTTAAACAAAATTCTTTGAGTTTTTTTTGTAGTTTATTTCCACTAGAAAGATAAAATTAAAGAAATTCAGCAGTATCTTGAATGGGTATGAAATTAATCCAATGACGTAATTTCTGGGTGAGCGTTAACCAGTGCTTGGTCATTGCATCAGTTGCTCCAGTTATGTGATTGCCTGATTTTCTAACTGTGAGAATGCTTTACAGCATACTGCTTGTTTTTGTGTGTGTGTGTGTGTGTATGTATTCTCCCAGAAGCAGGGGGTGCCATTCATGTTTTCCTATTCACTTCCATTCCTGGCCAGCAGAAGTTCTTGGGACATGAATTTCTTTTTGTGTTCGTCCACCAGGGAGTGCCATTTTTGTCATTTGTGTGTTCCCCCCGGCCACTAGGGTCCGTGTTTCCCTGTTCACTTCTTTCCCCGGCCAGCAGGAGTTATTGGGACCACCATTTTTTTTTTTTTTTTTTTTTTATTTGGAACATTTTTTTCTCTGCCTCGAGCAGTGTTGGGAGTAACGGATTACAAAGTAATGAATTACTGTAATTTAATTACTTTTATGAGTAACTGAGTAATGTAACGAATTACAGTTCAAATTTTGGTAATTTATTACAGTTACTGGACTGTAGAAACCCTTGTTACTTCGTTACTTAGGTTTTGTAGGCTCTGACTTTTTCTCTCGGTTCGATGAAACAAAAACGCAGATTAATTTGAAAACAAAACGAAGTAGTGGCGCATATATGCACGCATGTGCGAGCAGAGTTAGGGATCGGTCAAAGTACAGACATGCACTCATTTCTGCAGTCAAGGTGCTTTCCAAACTGGCTCAAAGATGAGACGAAAAGGAAACACTGTCGTGAAAGGAGTCCTGTCATTAACACGGAGCAGCAGGCGAGCGTCAGAGCAGAGATCCGCCCCGTGAACTGATGTCTCTGTTATGAATGAAACAACTCTAAAGCAGCTCTTTGGAGTGAAAGACAAGAGTCCACTCCTTTCTGGGACTCAAAGACCATTTTTTTCTATATTAATTCACCCTTTCTTGAAATATATTAATACCTTGCACACGGTTATTGCTGTAAATGTAGTTTTTTATTATATATTTTATTTTATTTACCTTTTATTTAACCAGATAAGTCCTTTTGAGATTAAAAATCTCTTTTTCAAAGGAGCTCTGTTAAATGAAAGACAAGAGTATCCTGTTTGTGCGAAGCTGGTTTTTTTCCCTATGAGAATTTCTATGAGTGAAAAAAAAGTAAAGTAAAGTAATGAGTAGTGAATTACTTTTTCAAATGAGTAATGAGTTAAGTAATTTCATTACAGTTTTGATCCAGTAACTAAGTAATCAGTTACTTTTTAGAAGTAACTTACCCAACACTGGCCGCGAGATGCCACCAATTTCTCAGTTTGTTTCCCACCCTCATACAGCAGAGGTCGTCTTTTTTCCACTTTCTCCTTCAACTGGAAAATCTGTTTGTTTGTTTTTTTTATTTCATTTATTTCTTTTTTGTTTCTTTTCCAGATGTACTGTTCTGTAATTTCTTACTTACCTTCCAAGCATTCAACATTCTTTAACATAGCACATTAACCTAAGGGAGGGGTCTGGACCCCACAAGACAGAGTGCTGAATTTTTAAATATTTTTTTTATTTTTACTGGTATCCATGGAAGACGTGAAATCCGTTCCATCTTTGCCATCTGAGGGACAACACGTCATTCAGAGGTGGGGTCATCTGGTCCTCACAAGACAGTGCAGATTGAATAGCAGAACCTGTACAGTTTGGAAATATTGGGAGGGTTAAAACCCTCATCAATTTCTCTTTGTGTTCTTCGAGGGTTGGGGCAAAAACAATATCATCTATGAAAACCAGGCCTTCCCTCAGATTCAGGTACCCCATGCACTTTTCCATCAGGCGTTGGAAGGTGCTTGGTGCCTTAGTGATGGAGAATGCGACTTAATTCCCAGAAGGGGGCACACAAAAGCTGTTTTTTCTTAATATTTCTCTTCCATTTCTGTCTGGTAGTACCCAGACTTTGGCTAAAACAGAAATTCCCAAACTTTGGTAGACAGTATTCATCTTTTATGGTTTGTGAGTTAAGTTTTCTGTAATCAATGCAGAGTGGGACACCAACGTCCTTTTTTCATACAATAACAATCAGGGAGTTTGATTTACAGGTGATGCCAGATTCCAATATGCCTCGCAAATGATTTCTGACTGCATCCATATCTTAGGGGTGAAGTGGTCTGGTTCTCTGCTTAACCAACCCATTCTCACTCCCAAGTCGTCGCATATAGACGCATGGGTAAGGTCCCCTTCGCATCAAAAATTGACCCTTTGGGTGTCCCAAACTTTTTTTTTTTTTTGACATGTTGGCTCATCCAGTTAAATAAAGGATCCCCAACCTCCAGGCAGCTAACCTAGAAAGGGTTTTCAGAAATCTAAAGGGTTACATTACTTAAAGGGTTACAGTAGGATCTGGTACCGGACCGGTACCGTAAACCCTAACCTCAACCCGGTACTGGATGCGGATCGGTACATAGTTATAGTTTATTTATTTATATGGCGCCTTAAAATGACCTTGGTCACACAAGGCACTGTACACTAAAAGCTCAATAAAACAAAAAACAACAGCTAAAATGTTAAAACAGTGAAACATAATATATGTATATATATATATATGTGTGTGTGTATATAATAGCTGACATAAAAAAAACCCAGACAAACAGTAAAAACACACCAGCAGAGGAGAGTCTCAAGCCGTGTGAAAAGCCTGGCAATAAAAAATGGGTTTTAAGAAGTTTTTTTAAAAAAGGCAGTGAAGATGCCTGCCGAATGCTCATTGGTAACGTATTCCAGAGTGTCGGTGCACAGACTGAAAATGCACGTTCCCCTCTGAGCTTCCTTTTAGACCTTGCTACCTCCAGGAGAAGCTGATCAGCGGACCTGAGGCATCTGGTCGGGGTGTAAGGATGGAGAAGCTCAGAGAGGTACGACGGTGCACGATTGTTTAAAGATTTAAAAACATATATAAGAGTTTTAAAATGAACTCCAAAATTCACAGGCAGCCAATGAAGGGTAGCCAGGATGGGGGTGATGTGGTCCCTCTTACTTGCTCAGACCAGAACCCAAGCAGCAACGTTCTGGATCAATTAGAGATGAGAGAGGGACGACTGGCTAACTCCAAAGTAAAGAGAGTTACAGTAATCCAGCCAAGATGTAATGAAAGCATGGATTAATGTCTCAAAATGATGTTTTGATAAAAATGGTTTCACCTTCATCAACTGCCTCAAATAAAAGAAGCTGATTTTACCACTGAGCTTATCTGACAGTCAAGTTTAAAATCACTGTCCATCTTAAAACCCAGGTTAGACACAGACTGCTTAAGATGTGGAGCTAAGGGACCCAACTCCACTGAGGAGGGGTCACGGGAGCTGCTAGGACCAAACACCATCACTTCTGTTTTTTTATCATTGAAACTCAAAAAGCTTAGGGCCATCCAGTCTTTGATGTAGACAAGATAGTAGCTGTGTAACGGAGCAGCCTTTCTTTATTGGTGGATAAATCTGACTATCATCAGCATAGCAGTGAAAGGCAACTCCGTGTTGTCTCAGGATGGAGCCCAGAGGAAGGAGGTACAAAGAAAACATAAGTGGTCCTAAAATAGAGCCCTTTGGAACCCCAAACAACAATGGAGCAGTTAAAGAGCAGGATCCAGACATGCTCACATACACAGTCCTGTCAGATAAATATGATAAAGGCCAGTCGAGTGCAGTACCACAAATCCCAACCAAACCTTTCAACCTGGATAATAAGAGATTGTGGTCCACCGTGTCAAATGCTGAAGACAAGTCCAGCAAAAGAAGGACAACATAGTTCCCATCATCAGTTGCTCGGAAAATATCATTAAAAACGCTCAGCAATGCAGATTCTGTGTTCTGTAGGGTTTTAAAACTGGACTGGAACCTCTCCAGGACATGGTTCTTTTGGAGGAAGGAGTTCAGCTGTAGGCAAACAACTTTCTCCAAAATTTTTGAAAGAAAGGTTAACCTAGAGATGGGCCTAAAGTTGGCTAAATCAGAGTTGTCAAGGTTTGGTCTTTTAATCAGAGGTTTAACAACAGTTTGAAACTTGTAGGTACCACAACCATAGACAGACTGTTGTTAATAATAGTGAGGATCAGCTGCCCTATGCTGGTGAAAATTTGTTTAAAAAAGCGAGGGGGAACAGCATCCAGAAGATAACCTGATGGCTTCATGTGGATGACAATGTCTTCTAAAAAAGATAGGTCACAGGTTTAAATGTCTGGAGCACAGCTCGAGGAGGGACAGACTTGGATGGCTCAGAGTCATGTGCTGAAATGACAGCTCTTATGTTAGCAACCTTCTGAATGAAAACATTTAAAAAGTCATTACAAAATTCAGAGGATGCTTCCTGGCTGTCAGACTGTAGGGTGTTTAAAACAGAGGCTACAGTTTTAAAAACCACATGTGGATTGTGGCTGTTGGTCTCAAGGATGTTGGACAAAAATGCTTCTTGTGACTTTTTTAAGACTGTCTGATAGAGATGCCAGCAGTCTTTTAAAATCTGGAAATTAACCTGCAGTGTGTCTTTTTTCCAACTACATTCCGCTCTACGATACTCCCTCCTTGCGACACGGGTGTTCTCATTAAACCAGGGCTCAGGTTTGGCCCTAGGTCTATCACACGTGCCCCCAACACCTGAGAGCAGTGAGGCACTGGAGCAAAGAGCTCAAGCTCTAGCCCAGCCAGAAGAGCAGCCCTCCCACCGTGCCAGAGGGCCCAGCATGGGGCTCCACTCCCCAAGTCTCAAAAGGACTTATCTGGTTGTGCATTGCCAACAATTAGGATAATACAAAATGAAAATTTAACTTCACCAATTACATAACTGGATATAGAAAAAAGCATTGGGGAGTTTTAAATCCAACAAATCTCCCAGCAGTGATGGTCTACCATCAGAATGGTACAAAACATTTAGTGAACTTCTTATACCACTTCTTGAAATGTTATGCAATCTTACCCTGGAGCATTGAGAAATACCTCCATCATGGATAGAAGCAGCAATAACAGTGAACCCCACCCAAAAGAATGACAGCCAAAATTGTTTATGATTATCCCCCTATATCTTTGTTCAACGTAGATTATAAATTTTATACCTCTATTACAGGGGTTGGACAAAATAATTTGAACACTACACTTTTTAATGCTCCGATCCACACAACCCATATCGTTAAAATTGGTATGAAGAGCATAAAACTGAGCTGGAACACATGGAAGGGCCCCATCAATCTCCAGATCTCAATATCATTGAGCATTTGTGGCATATACTCAAGCTACAAGTCAAGAATCGCTACCCTCCACTCTCTCATTTGAAGGAGCTGGAGCAGGTTTTGATGGAAGAGTGGTTGAAAATTTTTTGTATTTCCAAAAGATACGAATACTTTTCTCGTGACATAAATGTTGAGGATCTGACAGGCCTATTCAAAGGAAGTCAAACATAGGATAACATAAAAAGAACCCTACATGTCATTGGTCATATTCAAAGACACAAAACAAACACAGTTCTCATTGGTATGGATAAAGAAAAAGCATTAATGGCTTAAATTAGTTCTTTTTATATTTAACACTTGCAAAATTTTCTTCAATCAAAAAGTTGTTAATTGTATTAAAGCACTTTACCAAAAACTAACTGCAAGAATTAAAATAAATGGCAGTCTTACTTAAAGCATTACATTAAAGCGATCTACAAGGCAAGGCTGTTGCTTGTCCCCAACCCTGTTTGCATTATTTATTGAACCCTTGGCACAAACAATCTGGGAAAACCAAGATCTTCAAGGAGTCGAGATTGTGGAAGAAGACCACGTTATTGGGCTCTTTGCTGACGATATAATCTATGGTATATAATATAATATATAGTAAATAGTTTTCTAGAAAGACCAGAAACAGGGATCACTGTTTTAATTAAACAATTGGAGACTCTTGGCTCCTGCTTTGCTTACTAGCATAACTTGACAAAAACAAAAGTCTTGGCTTTTAACTTTTCACTATCCAGAGAAATACAACTAACCTAAAATCTGAATTGGAAAAGAACTAATATGAAATATATTGGGGTGACATTAACAAAGACCCTAAAAGATCTATATGATGCTAACTATTAAAAAAATAAACAAAAAAAGACGGAATGATTTGGACAGGTGGAACATTTTGTCACTGGATATGGCCTCAGTGATCGCGATGATAAGGATTGAATATTCTACCACGATTCCTGTACTTATTCCAATTACTTCTTGTTGAGATTTCAGAGAAACAATTTAGACTGTGATATATATTATATCCAGATATATTTGGAATGGACGCAAACCAAGAAGTGTGGTTTAGAGCTATAATTTGTTGGTGAGATGATCACTTTATATCCAACTGGAAAAAAATTGAACAATTTATACAGGGAAGGAAAATTCATAGTTTCAATGGAAATCGATGGGACGTTTTAAATATTTTAAACCAAATGGCAATGGTTAAATTGGTTTAGAATTGTGTGAAAATATTAACTAGAAAATGAGGCTAAAATACTGTGGTGGGTCGGTTATGATTAAGACTTCAAACCAGGTTCTTACGTTAAAAAATTTTAAGAATGGAGTCATAAGGGTATAACTGCCATATGCACACCGACAAATTTGAATTTTTTTCAGTTTTGAAAATATAAAGCAAAAATACTGTCTGAAAAACTATGACCATTTTAGGTTTTTGCAAATAAGAGATTATTTTGACAAAGAAATAAAAGCTAAGCAGTTTGCATGTTCTCCCCATGCATGCATGGGTTTTCTCCAAGGACCCTGGCTTCCAAAAACATGCGTCATAGGTTCATTGGTCACTTTAAATTGTCCTTCGGTGTGGATATGTGTGCATGGGTGTGTGATTGTGACCCCTGCAACAGACTGGCGATCTATCCAGGGGCATCCCCTACCTTCGCCCATGAGTGGCCGGATTAGGCTCCAGCAGCCCCATGACCCGAAAGTGACAAAACGGTATAGAAAATGAATGAATGAAAAAAATAAAACCAAAAATAAAAATAAATTCAATTTCAGCTCAGCATTTAGACTATTCCAGAACTTAACTCCATATATTGTTATACAAAAGCTCTTTTTTAGGTGTGCGTGTCTTGAGTACTCTGAAATTATTTTCTTTCATGAGACTATAACCACCAATCTGTCATAAACAGTGATTGTTAATGTACTTGTAATAAATGATGTTGTGCTTTGTATATCAGCTGTAATGTTCTGTTTTCAATTAGATCAGAAAGTTTTAGAATCTTTGATTTTAGGAATAACTGATCAGTGTGCTGTTGATAATTGACAATATGTTTTTTTTTTATTGCTCTTTTTTTGGAACATAAACAACAGTTTTAAAGAGGTTTTGTATGTACCTCTCCAGATTTCTAAACAATAGGTTAAGTATGATAACACCAGAGAATTATATAGCATGTGGCGTGCTTTTTGGGTTTCACTTTGGCAATAATTAAATGCTTTTTATATTTTTGCCTGTACAGAGCTAATATGCTCTCTCCAGGAAAACTTGTCTTCTATTGTTACTCCCAGGAATTTGTAATGATTCACTGTTTCTGCTACTCCTGCCATTTTTATCATAATTTTCTCTTTAACATTATTGTTGCAAAAAAAAAAAAAGTAGTTTTATCTAAATTCAGTAGCTGCGTTTCCATTACACAGATGCGCAAAACTTTAACGACATCAAAGAAATGACGATAAACGCAATTTCTCGCTGTGCAGCGCTCACCGCAGCCACTTCCATCCAAGAAGGGGATTTAATTTGAAAAAAATGTTTCCATTGCAGTTTTGCGAAATGTGTCCATTTCGATACGCCCTAAAAACCACATCCTCCAACCCCAGAAACTTTTTTTTTTAATACATTTTGATAATTTTTTTTTTTTGACCTATTGGTGTTTTCATTAAGAGAATTTAGTATTGCAAATCCAATTTGCGCAATTTCAGAGGTAATGGAAACGGGACCAGTGATAACTTATTTCTGTCAAACCAATCCTTTAGTTTATATATTTCTCTGGTTACTTTGACAATGAGTTCATGGATGCTTTTATCAAAAAACAAAACATTTGTATCATCAGCAAATAATTGTTTTTTTCATCTTATGTTTTGACAATATCATTAATGTAAAGATGAAATAAAACTGAGTACTGAACCTTGAGGAACACCACATACTGTGTCTAAGACTGTTGAGCTATGGCCTCCCATCTTCACAAATTGCTGCCTGACTCCCAAATAATTTTTCACTCAATCTAAAGCTGGTCCTCGCACTCCAACTTTATCAATTAGAATATCATCATTTATTGTATCTAATGCTTTTTTAAATCTATTAAACGCCAACTGCACGTTTATTCTCATCCATGACATTAGTTATTTATTCAGTTAGTTCCATTAGAGCCAATGATGATCATCTGTTCTCTCTAAAGCAATACTGGCTGTATGCAACTATATTGTGTTTATTAATGAATTTACAAAGTGTATTTTTAAAAAGTCTTTCCAAGATCTTAGAAAATTGAGGGAGGAGGTAGACAGGTGGTTTCGGATTATGGGCCAAACAGCAGTTCAGAGTACCAGCTTTCTTGGTGTCTCTCGGAGGGGCACTGGAAAGTGCCCCAACGGGGGACTCCATTATCCTCCTGGGTGACTTCAATGCCTACGTGGGCAACGACAGTAGCACCTGGAGGGATGTGAGTAGTAGGATCTGAACCCAAGCGGTGTTTTGTTGTTGGACTTCTGTGCTCGTCATAGTTTGTTCATAACAAAGACCATGTTTGAGCACAAGGGTGTCCATCAATATATCAATGTGTCTTGGACACTCGGGCAAAGAGAGGGGCAGAGCTGTCCACTGATCACTACCTGGTGGTGAGTTGGATTTGTTGGCAGGGAAGGAGGCCGGAAAGACTTGGCAGACCCAAATGTTCTGTGAGGGTCTTCTGGGAATGTCTGGCTGAGCCCTCTGTTAGGGAAGTCTTTAACTCCCACATCTGGGAGAGCTTCAAACAGGTACAAAGGGAGGCTGGTAACATTGAGTCTGAATTGACCATGTTCTCCACCTCCATTGTCTCTGCTGCTGTTCGGAGCTGTAGTCGCAAGGTCTCTGGTGCCTGTCGTGGCGGCAACCCTCAAACCCGTTGGTGGACACCGGAAGTAAGGGATGCCGTCAAGCTGAAGAAGGAGTCCCATCGGGTCTAGCTGGCTTGGGGGACTCCAGAGGCAGCTGACAGGTATCGGCAGTCTAAACCAGCTGTGGCTCAGGCTGTAGTGGAGGCAAAAACTTAGTCCTGGAAGGAGTTTGGTGAGGCCATGGAGAAGGACTATCGGTTGGCCTCGAAGAGGCCAGTTCTGGCAAACCTGCAGTTTTCTGCAGGCACCGTTTTCAGTGCAGGTGGGGAGCTACTGACTTCAACTGGGGACATTTTCGGGCGGTGGAAGGAATACTTTGAGGATCTCCTCAATCCTGCTGACACGCCTTCTCTTGAGGAAGCAGAGGCTGAGAGCCTTGGGGTGGGGCTGTCCATTACCCAAGCTGAAGTCCCCGAGGTAGTCAACAAGTTCCTCGATGGCAAGGCACCGGGAGTGGATGAGGTCCACCCTGAGTACCTCAAGTCTCTGGATGCTGTGGGAGTGTCTTGGTTAACCCGTCTCTGCACCATCGCGTGGCAGTCGGGAACTGTACCACTGGACTGGCAGACAGAGGTTGTGGTTCCCCTTTTCAAGAAAGGGGACCGGACGGTGTGTTCCAACTACCGGGGAATCACACTCCTCAGCCTCCCTGGGAAAATCTATGCCAGGGTACTGGAGAGGAGAGTCCGGCCAATAGTCGAACCTCAGATCCAAGAACAACAATGCGGTTTCCGTCCTGGTTGTGGAACTGTGGACCATCTTTACAACCTCTTTAGGGTGCTAGAGGGTTGAGGGGAGTTCGCTCATCCTGTCCACTTGTGTTTTGTGGATTTTTAGAAGGCGTTTGGCCGTGTGCCCCGTTGTGTCCTGTGGGGGGTACTTTGGGAGTCTGGGGTCACTGGTTCTGTTCATAGTCTTCATGAACAGAATTTCTAAGCGCAGCCAGGATCTGGAGGGATCTGGTTAGGGAACCACAGGATTTCCTCTCTGCTCTTTGCAGATGATGTTGTCCTGTTGGCTTCATCGAGCCAGGACCTCCAGCATGCATTGGAACGGTTTGCAGCCAAGTGTGAAGCGGCTGGGATGAGGGTCAGCATCGCTAAGTCTGAGGCAATTGTTCTCGACTGGAGAAAGGTGGTTTGCCCTCTCTGGGTGGGTGGAGTGCTCCTTCCCCAAGTGGAGGAGTTTAAATATCTTGGGGTCTTGTTCACGAGTGAGGGAAGAACAGAGTGTGAGATCGACAGGCGGATTGGTGCTGCGTTCACCGTCATGCGGTCCAGTCCGTTATGGTGAAGAGAGAGCTAAGCCAGAAAGCAAAGCTCTCAATTTACCGGTCGATCTACGCCCCAATACTCACCTATGGTCATAAGCTCGGGGTCTTGACCAAAAGAAGGAGGTCACTGATCCAAGTGGCTGAAATGAGTTTCCTCCGTAGGGTGGCTGGGCGCTCACTTAGAGATAGGGTGAGAAGCTCAGTCTCCTGGGAGGAGCTCGGAGTAGAGCCGCTGCTCCTCCACAATGAGAGGAGCCAATTGAGGTGGCTCAGGCATTTGGTTCGGATGCCCCCTTGGTGCCTCCCTAGGGAGGTGTTCCGGGCATGTCCCACTGGACGGAGGCCCCGGGGAAGACCCAGGATATGCTGAAGAGACTTTGTCTCTCGGCTGGCCTGGGAACGACTCGGGGTCCCCCCAGAGGAGCTGGAGGAAGTGACTGGAGAGCGGGGAGTCTGGGCATCTTTACTTAGACTGCTGCCCCCGCGACCCGGTCGCGGATAAGCGGAAGGATGGATAGATGGATAGCATAGTTCATTATGTAGGCCAATATTCAATTTAAAATGCAAAATGTCAGACGCTCATCAAGGCGGGGCTTTCCACCTCCCTATATGTCCTAAACCCCGCCTCTACTTCCTTCGGTCAACAAATAAAAAAGGGTCAAATTGAATGTTGCATTGTAAATTGCATTGCCATTTGAATTAGGACATAAAAAAAAAACATAACTTAAAAAAGCAATTATTTTGTTATTATTTAATATTTTATTTTTAAAGTTGTCTTATTGAATCGTAAAATTTAATATTAAATCATAAATGGCAAATTAATTTTTATATTAAAAACCTGAATTGCATATTGAATTGTCCAATGAGAATTGCACATTACTTTGAATTATGACTAAAAGCACTTTCATACACACGAGCAATGAAAAATTCTTCAGATGATCTGAAGAAAAAGATATTAACATATATATATTAGATTTATGTTCATCAGAGAAGTATATTACTAACAAAAAAGGTGCTTTAAAGATATCTACGTTGGACCGATTTGACAAAGCTGTTAAGTGTAAAAAAAAAACTGTGCAAGTAATTTCATTTGTGCTGTTCAACTCATGATGACTAATTGTTTTGTTTGCACTAAAATATAAATGCATTAAATATCCATCCACCGTGACCAAGCACAGTCAATCTCAAATTTTCCCTATTATTTTTCTGTTATGATTTGTCTTACTTTTAAGTGTGACTAGCATTATAAATTTAAAGGAAAAACACGTCTCTACTGCTGTGCCACCAGGCTTTACAAGCTTAAACTTATATCACTTTATTTATTTTCTCTTCTTAGGTTTTCAGTGACTGTGCTGTGTGCCTTACGAGGACAAAAGTGAGTTTCCTGACAACACCTTGGACCAAGGGGTTAAAACTGACACATTTTCAGCCTCCTAACGTGAGAGAGAACAAACATAAAGTAAGGCAGAAACATCAAATATCGATTGGCCTTGCAAAATCTGTACATTTGCAACTTCTACTACATGAGTTGTTAAAACTTACGTTATACTGCTGGTGTACAACTTCTGCCTTGTGCTTACCTTCATTTTTTTTGTTCATTTAAGCCATGGGGTAGCCTGAATTCGCATATATCAAGGAAACACTCAACTCTTTCAACAACAGTGACAACCTCGGAAATACCATTTCCATTGCCAGTCCTGTAACGTGGGCATTTTCTCCACTGAAAAGGAATATTTTGAACACTTTCATCAACATTTGAAAAGGCATGAAACTGTCTCCTGTGTTTACAAAAAATTTCAAAACTAACATTTATGGAACTTTTTGCTTCGCATAGAAATCGCAAGCACACTTCCCACTGCCACCAGCCACTAGATGAGTTCAAAGATGATGTGTGAAGAGGTATGAAAACACTTCAGAAGTTAATCAGGAGGGTGAACTGTCTGGCATTGATGAATTTAGAGAGGATGATGTAAAAGTACTGCCAAAGTTAATTGAAAGAAGCTTGGCTCATTTGTTGTTGAAATTAGAGAGTTCCTATCATGTGCCAAACCGATGCATTGATGAGCTTGTAGAGGACTTGCATTTTATTTCTCATTCAGCTTCTTTCTCCATCTTGAAATACATTTTTCAGTCTTGCTTGGAGTGACACAACTGTGAGATTAATGAAGCCTTTGTGTCTGAAATGGTGAACAACATTTGTGGTGCTAACCCTATTAGCTCTGCTCTCCGTGATGGTGGTTCTCTTTCTTATGCCTTCTAAAGCAGAAAATATTTTAATGAACCCTCTTTTGTCATTGAACCGATTGAGTATGTTCTTAATGGAGAGAGCAGCTTCCAATATGTACACATTTTAAAGTCTTTGCTTCAGGTTCTTAGCAGGAAAGATATACAGGACCTGATCTTGAGCGAGGCAGAAGCTCAGAGAACTGTTTACTGTTGTCATTTTGTGACGGCACTTTTTACAAAACCAATGAGCTGTACTCGAGAAGTGACCTTGCTGTTGCTCTTAATATCTATATATCTATGCTTCCCAGAAGCAGTTAGACTGCTGAACCCTGTCTTCCTTTTCTTTTCAAATCTTGTCTGACACAAATCTGAAAGTAGTGTAATGTGTATATAATGTTTAGATATTCTATTTTTGTAAATTGCAATACTAGAAATTCTGCACTGTAAAACGGCTGGTCCGGTACCAGAGAAAACAAGTTCCATTTCACCCCTGTGGTGAAATGTCAATAAACATCTTTGAATCCTTGAATTTCTCCACAGGATTCTCATCTTCTGAAATCCTGTTTTTGTGGGTTTTATGAGCTGGACCACCAATTTATGTAAAAATAAACAATTACTAGAAATCAGTTAAACAGTGGGCCCTGAATCTATAATCTATGAAAGTTTTTTTATGATTTTGTAGATATAAAACAACTTTTCCGTGATATTCTAATTATTTGGAGAGAGTCTTTATGCAGCAACCATTCAAACATAATAAGTTAAATAATAAAAATCATGGTCTGATGTATGTATTATTGATTTTGATTCATGAAACAAACTGGATTGCCACCTAGGTAACGACCTTCAAATCTTGTGGAAAGTCCACGGAGCTTTGTGGAGAAACACTAACAGCATCTGTTGGCAGCTTTGAAACTGCTAGAAAAAGCAGAAATCCCATTTGTCTGCGTGTTTGTGTCAGTTTTCATCTCTGAGTTTGTGAGTGTGTGTGTGCATCTGCGCATGACTGTGCATGAGTTGGTGCATTTTTGTGTGTTTTGTTTACCTGTCTGCATTCATATGTGTGTCTGTCACTTCATATACGTGCTTGTCTGGGTTCTTGTTTAAGTGTCTGCATGTTTGTTTTTGAGTCTGTGTTTCAGAGTGTGCATTTCATCTGTCATCAGGTTTTACTGCAGCCTCAATCCCAGAAGTGTCTTGGTATTGCGCTCATTCTCTAAACTAATACATTGTGTTTCTGCTGACATGGCGTTCTAGATGCTTCTAAGTTCAGTGTCACTATCAGATGCAAAGGATTTCAGACTGGATCCCTTTTGCCACTGAAATCATTGCCCCCCCCGCAGAAGAGGCTCTCTTTGCTGAGGAATTAGGCCTTTCATCCCATAACAAAATATGAGATCTTGCCAAAATATGTCTGATTTGGTTAGAACAGTCCTTTCTTCTTTGTGCACAAAAGGCTTATTTGTTCTCAGTGTGGATCCAGTTGTTTACATAAGTCAATATACATCTCAAATTTGATGCAATTTTGCACCTTTCTTTCTTCAGTTATGTTTAAAATGATTAGGGTATCTGCAGACCACACCGAGCTCTCAAGATATGAACTGACAAATTATTATCAGACTACATTTATTTGCACAAATACTTTAGTCTTATCCAAAGACTCATCTTGAATTAGAAATGTATGTTAAAGTGCTCTTTTAATCGTTGTATCTGAGAAAGGATCATTTTCAAAGACTTTCTGTAAAATGAGAACGACCTAAAGTGGAGTGGTGCTTAAGCTACATTTTATTCTGAGCTATTGCAGTTGCTGAATATAAGCATTATTTGGCATCTTAAATTTCAAGTGGTCAATAAACAACAAGGGTGTTTTTTCATTGAATTAAAAGGAGTTTTTATGCTTTTTTAGCATTGTGCTCTTTGTCGAAATGAATGGACAGGATGGATTGATCCTCCCTGTACAAACAATCTCCTGGGATGATGTCACCATCTGAATTTTAAATATTTACTTTTTTTTGAAGGAGCAATCATCTAAAAAACTGCAACTGCACATTCTACTGACTTTCTTTCAAATGAAAAGTGTAGATTGACAAGAAGCCATATTCCAGTGGGTGAAGGAAAAACACTTTATTGACAGACTTCCAGGCACAAGCTTCACTCCTTGGCTGCTGTAAAATGCGCTCTCTCCAAGTGTCGTAAAATAACAATTCTGTGGTGTTTCATCATTGGACAGGTTTTTTACTATCAATGTCCAAAGACTCGATAGAGCAGTGGCCTCTTTTCCATCACTGTCCAGTGTGTCACTGCCTGATGAGAACAAACCCAAAGTCTGACTGCTATTGAGCCTTCATTCAACCATTTGGGGGAATAAATTTGAGGAAATTTCAGTGTCATGTAGATTAAAATATGCCGCACATGGAGCAGCACCATAGGAATATCCTCCACTTACAACCATGGCAGATGAATGACAGTAGACATCCTTCCTGTGTATTAGTAACAGGCTCGTTAAAAACAAAAAAATCCGATTATTCCATCCCTTAATGTCAACAGGAAATGTCAGCTGAGAGCAGGACCTGCAGGAACAGCAGCACTCCTCTCTCATCTCTCTGATTAGTTTTAATTGACTGCAACTGCACTCTTTAAACTGAAACAGCCTGCCTGATAAAACCAGTCCCTTTTGATTGAGATCAGACAAACAAAATCAGTCAGAAAGCCCAAAATACGTGGATTGGTAGTGTGCCAATTAATCAATGTCTCTACACATGCTCTCACTGCTGAAAATCTGGCCAGTCCAACATTATTTTGAAGTTGCCTTTACAGAGGAAATAACTGAACTGTTTAATGCATTGTTTTCAGTAAAAAAAAAAACTGTTTGCTGGAGCTTTACTTCAAAAACGTATGTCCACATCAAGCGCCCTTGAAGCTCTATGGAAAAAGCAGTTTTTAATGTTCAAATGTGTCAAACTGCTAGGTAAGCTGTTCTACTTGACTGCATAGCGGTCCATCATCAATCAGGATCCTGACTCTGCTGGCTGAAACCATGTTGGTCATTTAAAGGGGAGACTTGAGGCAGGATTTGCCTAACCTAACTTTTATCTGGTTCTGGTGTGTTCTGGGGATTGGAGTACCAACTGAAACTTTTGGAAAGAAGAATGCACATCCCTGCAGTCCATAAAAACTGGATCTGCCTTCTCAGTCAATGTTTGTTTTTCCATGTTTCTTGTTGATAGAAACCAAATGGTTCCTGATCTTGGTTTAGAATTCTTAAGATGTCTGAACATTAAAAAAAAAAAAAAAAAAAAAAACTATGGCTGCACGGTGGCGCAGTGGTTAGCGCTCCTGCCTCACAGCAAGAAGGTTCCCGGTTCAAGTCCTGGCTGGGGGACCTTTCTGTGTGGAGTTTGCATGTTCTCCCCGTGCATGCGTGGGTTTTCTCCGGGTACTCCGGCTTCCTCCCACCGTCCAAAAACATGCTTCATAGGTTAATTGGTCACTGTGAATTGTCCCTAGGTGTGCATGTGAGTGTGCATGGGTGTTTGTGGCCCCTGCGACAGACTGGCGACCAGTCCAGGGGTGTACCCTGCCTTCGCCCATGAGTAGCCGGGTTAGGCTCCGGCAGCCCCGTGACCCCGAAAGGGATAAAGCGGATTGGAAAATGAATGAATGAATGAATGAATGAATGAAAAAAAAAAAACTAAACTGCTGTGCCAGCAACACGTTATTCAGTGTCAAAGAGTTTTCTGGCTGACCAGAGGTACTAAACAGATCATATTAATCAAGCAGGATCGGTCCAATCTTGGTCCTTGAGATCTACCATCCTGCCTGACATTCGTGATTGACAACATTTGTGACTGCGGTTGAAGAGAGTTCAACTGAGATGCTGTGAACTGGGTGCAGGACACAATGTTGTGCTATCTTTCATTGTGGCGGTGTTCCCATGTCATTGGAGGTGGACTAACAGGCTTTTATGCCTGCAGACCACTCACAGAGACAGTAGCTCCATCACCAGTTCAGAGAGCAGCAGAGACCTTTTCATTATAGATGCCAGTGGTGTGGGAGGGGACAAAAGGAGAAAATTCAAACATTGAGGGCTGCGCAGTGGGGTAGCAGTTAGCATTCTTGATTCACAGGGACAAGGCCTTGGTTTGTCTCCCAGATGAGACCTTTCTGTGTGGACTTCGCATTTTCTCCCTGTGCATGACTGCTTCATAGGTTAATTGATTATTTTCAAATGCACCTAGATTTGATTGAGTGTGTGTGTCTGTGTGGCTCTGCAAAGAACTGGAACCCATCCAGTGTGTAGTTAATATGATTAGTCAGGCTTGGAAACTTTTTGTATGACCTCTTCAAGATACCTTCATAAAGCTGGAATTACAAATGGAAGGGGAAGAGTTAAGAACATAACCAGATTAAAAACATGCTGATACTTTTTCATGTTTTGGAAATCTGACATAAAGTACTACTAAGACATATAAGATTCAGAAGTGCTTTGAGTTGTCCACTGTCAGTCACTCCAGGTTCATGTTAATATTCATTCACAGCTGTTTATTTTTTTAATTGTCCTGGTTTTGTTATGATGAAGTTTGTTTACTAAAAATTTTAATTTCTGCCTCAAGGCCCGGTCTGCATATTGAGTCCAACACTGCCAGGTCTTGACACCAATACCAAGTACAAATACAGTACATCCGGAAAGTATTCCCAGCACCTCACTTCTTCCACATTTCATGACGTCACAGCCTTATTTCTATGGATTTATGGATTTAATCAGTTTTCTTCCTGAAATATTCTTTGAAAAAGACTCCATAACAACAATGTTGAAAAGTTCTTTTGAAATTGTTGCAACTTTATTCAAAATTAAAGAACAGATAAATGACATGTACATAAGTATTCCCAGCCTTTGCTGTGAAGCTCCAAAGTGAGCTGAGGTTTCTTCTGTTTCCATTGATGAGTCTTGGGATGTTTCAGCTGCTGAATTGAAGCCAACCTGTGGTCAATCCAGTGGATTGGACAGGATTTGGAAAGGTATGACCCTGACTACATGAGGTCCAGGGTTGATAGTGCATGTCAAAGCACAAACCAAGCATTAA
Source organism: Adrianichthys oophorus (assembly GCA_036245035.1). Classification (NCBI taxonomy): domain Eukaryota; kingdom Metazoa; phylum Chordata; class Actinopteri; order Beloniformes; family Adrianichthyidae; genus Adrianichthys; species Adrianichthys oophorus. The sequence goes on from BSAI01000148.1 coordinate 483,753, forward strand.
AGAAAAGGAATGGTCTGTACACCTCTGAGACAGGATTGTCTTGAGGCACGAGGCTGGGGAAGGGTCCAGAAACATTCCTTGAAGATTCCAATGAGCACAGTGGCCTCCAGCATCCGTAAGCAGAAGAAGTTTGGATCCATCAGGACTCTTCCTAGATCTGGCCGGCCATCTAAGCTGAGTGATCGGGGTAGAAGGGCCCTGGTCAGGGAGGTGACCAATAACCCAATGGTCACTCTGTCAGAGCTTCAGCGTTCCTCTGTGGAAAGAGGAGAACCTTCCAGAAGGACCACCATCTCTGTAGCACTACACCAATCAGGCCTGTATGGTAGAGTGGCCAGACGGAAACCCCTTCTTACTAAAGAGCACACAGAAGCCCGTCTGGAGTTTGACAAAAGCAACCTGAATGACTCTCAGACCATGAGAAACCAAATTCTGTGGTCTGAACAGACCAAAATAGAACTTTTTGGAGTGAATGGTAGGAGTTATGCATGGAGAAAACCAGGCATTGCTCATCACCAGACCAAAACCATCCCTGCAGTGAAGCATGGTGGTGGCAGCATCGTGCTGGGGGATGTTTTTTGGCAGCAGGAACTGGAAGACTCGTTGGGATAGAGGAAATGCTGAGACATCCTGATGAAAATCTGCTCCAGAGCGCTCCTGACCTCAGACTGGAGGGACGGTTCATCTTTCAGCAGGACAATGATCCAAAGCACGCCGCCAAGATATGGAAGGAGCGGCTTCAGAACCACTCTATCAATGTCCTTGAGTGACCCAGCCAGAGCCCAGACCTGAATCCAATTGAACATGTATGGAGAGATCTGAAAATGGCCGTGCACCCACGCTTCCATCCAACCTGATGGAGCTTGAGCGCTACTGCAAAGAGGAACGGACCAAACTGTCCAAAGAAAGGTGTTCCAAGCTTGTGGCGTCATATTCAAAATGACTTCAAGCTGTAATTGCTGCCAAAGGTTCAGCAACTAAGTATTCAGCAAAGGCTGTGAATACTTCTGTACATGTCATCTTTTTCCTTTTTTATTTTTAATAAATTTGCAACAATTTCAAAAGAACTTTTTCAACATTGTCATTAGGGGGAGTTTTTCAAAGAATTTTTCAGGAAGAAAACTGATTTAATTAATGTAGAAATAGGGCTGTAACATCTTTAAATGTGTAACAAGTAAGTCGCTGGGAATACTTTCCGGATGCACTGTAGAAAAGCGTTAGACACATTTTGACAAAACCTGTTCACAGAGAATATGACACAACTGAAACAATCAAAAAAAGTGCTGTTTAATTGGACAAAACATGCAATAAAACAAGAGCAAAACAAAACACTGAAAAAATGCAGTAAAGTCTTTGTAATGTCTAAGTTAGGATACATAAATAACTTTTGTAAAGAAAAAAGGGTTAACCCTAACCCAGGACCAAGTGGGTTTAGCAAATGGAAAAATGGCAGGACTATAGTTTTTGCTGCAAGCACGTGTGTTGTCAGCTGTAATGAAATGTTTTATTTTCCAATATTTATTAGAATTGATTGATTTCATTTTGAAAGAATTGAATAGATTTGATTAATAACTCAGACAGACTGATCTGATTAATATAAATATATATGGGAAATAAATCAATTAATTGTTATACTCATAATACACATATATTAGATATAGATATATGTGCGTTTGTGTGTGATGTATTCTCTCTCACACACACACTTTTCAAACTTTTACTGGAAAATTCAGTCCATACTGTCCATTCTGGACAGAAATCTCTGACATAACATAAAAATACTCCTTATGCTTTAGTTTTAGAAGTCTCTCCGTCTCAGTGAAGCTACGTGTTGGTCTGGCATTGGTCATCCATTTACTATTACTTCAGGCTTAAACTCCAACTTCATGACATTTTTAAAAAGTTTACATTTGTAATTTTTTTCAGTCAGTCAGAGCAAAACTTTGAATAACAAACTACTTTTGAACTTTATTAGCAACAAACTGAAGAACAAACATCCTCCTTGTTGAGGCAGGGCTTCTGTCTGCCTCACCTTCTCTTCTCAGTGCAGCTGTATGGCAGATCCAAACACTAAATAAATGACAGATAAATGGGATATACATTACCTATTAAATAGAAACTGAGGACATGTAGTACAAATTTCCGCATTTCCCAAGTTTATGCCCAGGAAATGTGCAATATACAACGATTTTAAGTATAAAAATTATTAAAATAATCATACATGTAATTGCATTTTAGCACAGATTAGAGGACACATCATTGGTATACATTTTATTTTGGCAGGTGAGGATGATTACAGGTGAAGCAGTGCCTCACCTGACTGCACATCCCTTGTTGAGTTTCCCAACAGTTTAACAAATTCCTGTCCAGGCTTCAGCTGTAGACCCCAGCGTACAAAAAAAATGTTTAAATAAACATATTAACTAATTGCAGAGACAGACATGAGCCTGACATAAATGCATGTGTTTATCATGTTAAAAATCCCAACCAGGTTACGCTATTAGTTACTCTGACACTGAAACCGCTGAATTGTGACTTCTTAGTAGATGTGTGCACATAGCAGTACATTTTGTACTCCCTGGCATGCTCTGGTGCTGCCAGCCCTCACTGGGTCGACAGCCTGATTGGAAATCCATGCAGCCGAAGCCTCTTTCCCTGAGGCTGCATGTTCATTGATTAGCTGTCAGAGAGAAGGGAGGGAAAGTGGGGTGAAAGAGCAAAGCAGGCTGAGAGATGAAGTCAGAAAGAGAGAGGAATGACAACTCAAAGCAGAATAAAAAATGAAAAATGCAACAAATGCTTTATGTAGCTGTGTGAAATAAAGAAACAACCACTCACACTTGTTATTGACCAAATAATTATTTTCCAGCATAATTTACAAATAAGTTCTTTAAAAATCAGGCAATGTGATTTTTTTCCTAATTTTTATTACAGGCCTCTCTTATCTTGTTAAGTGGGAGAACTTGCACAGTTAGTGGCTGACTAAATACTTTTTTGCTCCACGAATGTAAGTGTGTGTGCTTGTGTGTCTCAGTGTGGCCCTGTGATGGGCTGAAGAACCATCCATACATCTTTTTCCACTCATCTGGGACTGGGTTGCGGGGGCAGCAGTCTAAGCAAAGATGCCCAGACTTCTCTTTCTTCAATCTGGGACTGAAGAACCATCCAGGGTAAACTCAGCCTTCACCCAACAGGAGAAAGGATGGGCTCCAGCGACACTGCGATCCCAAACAGGAATAAGGGGGGTTGGAAAATAGATAGGAAAAAAGGCAACAGACGAGAAGAGAAAAAGACTCTTTATGGGCATAAATATGACCATACACAGAGAAATGTCTAAGTAAGTTCATAGTTACATGATGTGCTGTTTAATTCATACAACGTTTGTTGCATAAAACAGGATCAGGTAATTTTATAACATGGTCAGAAAAGACTGTAATCCGATGTTTAATGAGATACATGTGATATGTAAGCATGAAACTTCCTGCAAATGAATATTTAATGGTTCAATCAACCTCTAAAATGAGAAAAACATCTACATGAAAGCTGGGTGAAAACAATTGCAGTTATTCATAACAAAATCACAAGTTTTTGCCATCTTCTTGGACTCACACACCCACCCGCAGAAGGTGACAGAGAAACCAGGAGTGCTGGAGCTGTTTGGCATTCCAGGATGAAGAGAAAATGTAAATGTCAAGTGTTAATGAGATTTCAAAAAGCTAAGGAAGACTTGAAAAGAAATGAAGCGTCACAGTGTAGAGGTACAGATTTCCTCTGATGTATCTCAGCCATCATTTCTGAACTCTAATGATTCTCTGTGGATGAAAGAAAAAGAGACTAAAGGGAGATCAGTGGACCTGCAGGAGGAGGAAGATGAAGCAAAGGAGGGTGAGAAAGAAGACGAGGCTGTGAAACTGTCTGATGAAAGACACAAGTGTTTCTTTCTGTTCATTTTGTTATTAAACCTTTTTTCAAAATCTCTCCTGGCAAATGAAAGTTTAAATTTCAACATTAACCTTCAGGCTTTAGATGACACTTCTCTAAACTATGAGGGAGAATCTGGGAAGAGAGAAGATCAAATGACTGTTGCTGCCATTTCATGCAGAGAAAAATATAAGATGAAATTAAACCTTAAATCAAAATATTACAGCAGGAAATGCATTCTTGGTGGAAATTCATTTCTCTCAGCAGCGACGAAAAAGAACAATTCCTTTAAAAAGACAGTTGGAAAGAAATTGTGCACACTTTTCTTCAGTCAACCATTACCATCCAGCAGAAGGTTTCTGAAATGTTTTCCTGTGAACAATGTAAATGTCTGAGCAATGAGATATATTACGAGAGATGGCACGCCAGCCTGTTGCCATTGTTCAAGATTTGTAAAGAGCGACGCCATGTTGGACATGTCGGTAAACAATGAGACATGGCTTAGCAAATACAGCAAAATTATCATAAAATGCTTAATTCTGGTCTGATTTTAAAAAGAAAAAAACTCTGATCATCAGAAAAATAAGGCCCAGGCCATGGTATCAATATTTTTGTAAGAAGTACAACAGATGAGTGACATTTCAGACTTTTCTATTCATAATTATGCTACGTTACTTTACTTAAGTAGGGTTCTTTGGCTACTTTGTACGTGTACTGAGTATCAAATATATAAGCAACTTTTAATCTGTCCTCGACTGTCAGGAGGCCGCCCCCTGTCTCCCCCTCTGGTCACCTGCGTACACTGTCTCCTGAGTATTGAGGCTCCCAGACCTCACAGCTGTTCTTTATCAGTCATCATCCACCACAGTTTATAAGCAAAGCTCCTGCTCAGTTCCATGCGAAGCATTGAACACTCAGTGTCAATCCTGAGCTCTTATCTTGCTATTCCTGATTCTACTCCTGCCTGCCCTTGACCTATGCCTGTCCTGCCTTTGACATGCCTCTGCTGTTTGTAAAAATGACAGCTCTTAAACAAATCTTTAAATTCATTTATTTTCAAACCCGTTTTGTCTGTTTCAGGGTCACAGGGGTGCCAGAGCCGGACCCAGCCACTTGTAGGCGAAGGTAGGGTACAATCTGGACAGCCATACACACCAAGGGACAATTTAGAGCGACCAATGAACCTGTGAAGCATGTTTTTGGATGGTAGGAGGAATCAGGAGTCCCTGGAAAAAAACCCACGCATGCACGGGGAGAACATGCACATTCCATACAGAAAGGAACCCCATCGGCAGTGCTATTTCAGGTCCCCCAGCTGGGAATTGAATCAGGGACCTTCATGCTGTGAGGCAAGCACACTAACCACTGCATCACAGTGCAGCCCAGCTTTAAACAAGATATTTATTTTAGTTTCCTAACTAGCAATGGAAGAGGCTGTACAGAAAGATGATCATCAAAAACTGCCAGACACTCATCACTGATGAAGATAAGGGATTCAAGGAGCTCCTGGAGCTTTTTGAACCATCATATGTTCTACCAAGGGAAATCCTCTTGGAGCAAAAACACTACCAAAACTTTGTTTCTCACTAAAAATGTATGAAGGCAGCCATTTTTAAGCTGTTATTCTGTATGATTGAACACCGAAATAAAATATAGATGCAACGCTCATCCCGATTCTCAAAGGACAGCGGTCTGTTACTTCCTACTTCTGTCTATAATAAAGTAGTGGGCAACTGGCCACCTTAAAGTAACTTTAGACCACGGTTAGAATTAGAAAGAAAATAATAATATAAAAGGCAAAATACAAAACCAATAATTAAATTAATGTTCCCTGTTACTAATTAATGAAACCAAACTGGAAAAAATAATAATCACAGATTCAATTAAAAGATCCAAGTTGAATAAACAAGTACAGTAAGTGACAACAATATTTTCTCAGTTACAATAACGAATAATCAGAAGAACCGCAGAATAGAGAGGGAGCAAATCTATGTCAGTTCAGTGTCAACACAAATTGGGAAATGTGTTAATACACGTCTTGAGGCTTCATCATCTCATCAATAATTCCTCGACCTCTAAAGTATTGCAGGGGAGAATAATAGCATGCAGGAAACTCCGAAAAGGGGAAAGGCAAAACTCTTGATCAGGAACAAAAGGTTCAATAAAGGCTTGACTGTGACTACTGGAATGGGAAGTGAGATTCAACAAACTGGTGGAGAAGAAGTGAAACAGAAGATCTTAAATACCAAGCTTCCGATACGCAGCTTCCATGAATGAGCAATACAGTGAGTGGAAGCAGAGGAAAGTGACAGTGAAAACACAGGACAGATCATGACAGCAATTCCAGCCAATCATTTTACCTTTGCCTTGATTTGGGGCGGGCTCATGGGTGAGGCCTTGAGGTTGAGGGGAGCTTCAGTCAAAACCCAGAAGGTGAAATCAGGGAGCAAAAGTTGGTTATACATTTTTTAGGGAGCAAAAGTGTAAGACTGACGTCATAGCAATTAAATCTGTGTTTACTTCTGTGTGTGTGAAACAAATAAAGATGGGCAAAGCGCCTGTGACGTCACCCCTAGAAAACGCCTTACCTCCGGTTCCAACGAAATGAAATAAATTCAGTCACAGCTTTGGACTTTGCCGTTTTGGAACCAGATGACATTAGTAAGCAGTGATTGGTCTGTGTCGGTCTGAGTCATCATTTCTGAGGTGACCACTCTCACTGATCAGAAGTGAGCTTGTTGGAAAGTCACATCCCTTCCACTGAAAGCGGGCTCAGGAGAATCTGTCAAACGTTTTGAACGTTGAAGGTGGGGCCAGCGGGCACCACATTCTTTTACTGATTGGTCAGTTTATAACTTTGATAACTTGCAATAAGGAAAAAATATCATTAAAAAATAGGCAGAGCAAGAATATGTTAAAAAAGAGGTATCAGAGCAAAAATAGTTATTCTGACAGAGACAACGACTGAGTAATAGCTGTTTATTTCTCAGTAGAAGTCTATGGGATTTTGGCTTTCTGGGATAAAGCCAGTGCCAGCATATGGCTCACCTGGGACCTTAAACTTGTGTATCTTTTATAAAGTGAAATTTAATTCATGAACTTTACATGCCAAATTCCAATTTCTGTGCACGCACCATATATCGAGCATTAGCAGTACCATACATGACGTGAGCCTCCACGGACTCAGTACCATCGCTATAGTAAATGGTCTATACTTGTATAGCACTTTTCTACATTAATTGTAGGCCCAAAGCGCTTTGCAGTCACAGACCTATTCATCCAATCACGCGCACATTCCCACACTGACAGCGGCTTTTTATGTAAAAAAAAAAAAAAAAAAATGCAAATCACCTTATGTAAATAATAATTACTGACTAATCAAGGAAAAAATCTTTTTTAATTAATCAACCGCTAAAATATTTTTTCTTTTTGAAATTTACGCAATAAATAGTTCATCCTTTGCTTTTGTCTTTTCAGAGAACAGAACAGAGTGCAGGACTTTTCTGTTTGTTTGTGTAGCAGAGATGATTCAAGATCCAGGATGATAGGCTCATTCCTTGGTATGGAAAGGAGCCAAACTGAGAGTCAGTTTCTACTTCTGCAGGCCTAACATGGAGGTTTGCTTTTTGGACAACACCCTCTACTGGTGATTTGGTGGCAGAGCTCAAACACAGCAGTGACATCGACTCATGTTCATGTACAAACTGTGAATGTTTCGTCTTCCAGTTGTGGTCGAATGACTGACAGTAACAGCAACATCATTAAAAAACAATCACATTATTTTTATTTTTCTGATGAATATGCAGTTAGTTTCTGTCACTCAAGCTCTAATGAGTGACTCATAACCCTAACCCTAGTCAATAATTTAGTATCACTCAAAAGAAGTGATACTTTGATTATGTGATTTTTATTCATTTCAAACGCAAAAAGATAACAACATTGATTTTAAGCAGAATAATACAAACTTGGCAGGTTCAAGGAAATGTATATTTTCTGTCTTTTTACATCATATTTTTCTTTAAGAAATACTAAAACGGCTTAAACATAATATTTATAGAAAGGGGGGGGGGGGGGCAGTATTACTTATAAATCTCTGAAATATTAGCAGTGGAAAGCTCTGTTTGATGTTACCAGCAGTCATGGTGTCTCTAATGTTTCTCACAACATCTCTTAACTCTGAGGTTGGACGTGGAAAAAAGTAATTGCCCTCTAAATCTTTATGTTTACATTATGTCAAGATCTAAACATAGAAAATGCATTTAGCTCTAGAATTAAAACCTCATTCCAACTATATGTTTAGGTAAAAACTGATCTAATGCAGATTTAATGTTTAACATTACAGATAACACCACTATGAAAGCATCCCCCAACATCCAGTCACAGCTCCACTTAGCTGCGCAGAGGGGATTCCTGCTTCTTTAGTGTTACGCAGAGTACTGCAGTACTCATTTATGTGTCCGCTGCGGCAGAGCGCTGCAGCTGCTTTTCCAGTTCTCCCTCCCACACAGAGCCTGAAGCATGCGTTCATGCATGCTGCTGCTGGAGTGAAGGGAAACACAACTCCATCTGTTACTGTTGTTTGTGGTGGAGTTCAGGATGAAGGTGCCTGCCATCTTCTTTTTTTCCTTCAAGTGAGTTAATTCAGTCTGAGGAAGTCACAAGTGGAGCTCTACAGCAATTAATCTGAAACTTTCTAAGTGTCTTCATCTTTGTTTACACAGGAACAGAGATTACAATCAAGGAATTTTGCGCAGGTTTTACCTTTGCTTTGATAAAAACTTGTGAATTTCAGACATCACAAAAAAGTCAGTGATGATGGAATTAAAAAGTATTCTGCAAGATTGCTGTTTAAAAAAGTGTGTGTATATTTGTAGTAGCAGCTGATCAGGAAGTTGGGGTTGTTTAACTTCAGGACATAAACCTTGCAGCAGTGATAGCGATAAAGTAAGTTACTTAACAGCTATCATTGCTGAACCCACCTCCCTCCCTCCAATTAACACACACACAAGCAATAACCCCAACAACAATGAATACTTATAATAGGAACTTCTAACAGAAACTTAAGGCTTGGCTCTGCTGTGAGGAAACAGTATTTTGAGAATAGAGGAGGTACTGCTTGGAAATTATTACACAAAACCTGAGTGGTGTTCTTCACCATGTTGGCATCAGTTATCCAGTTCCTGAAATACTGCCTCTGGTGGACAGCAGAGATGAATCAAAAGTAAAAAAGCAGCTTGGACTGCCAAATCTTGGGTTGTTCAAATCTTTTATGACTGTAACAGCTATCAGTTCTTTGGAATCAATTTACTTCTACAAAATGATACAAAGAGATTGACAGACTAACAGCGTCATCACACAGTCTTTGATGGCTTTGTTTTGAATTATTACCTGACTTACACACACACTAATTCAATGCTTGAAGAATCAATCCCAGATGAATGCCAGAGGCAAATAATCATAATTACAATTGTAGCTTATAGTTTGGTATGTAGGATGTTAGGAATACGCATTGCAATTATTTCTACTTTTTGTAACCATATATATATGAATAAACAGTCCATCCCAAGATTAAATATTTCAAAGCTAATCTACAACCAAAGATTAATGTCTCAGTTTTCAGTCAATGCAAATATTGGTCTTTACACTGAAATGTCTATTTGTTTATTGTCGTATTATTTTGTTGAAGACTTAATAGGTTTAAATCCCAAATTTCAGAGTCAAATAAACCATATAAGATGTTCTTATTTCATGTATTTATTGTGAAAATCAAACTTGTTCTTTACTTGTTTTTGTTTCATAAAACAGGTGCAGGCATGTATGTACAACAAGCTTAGACCTAAAGAGAACACATAAGAAGCTGCAGGTTAGAGCAGACATGCACAAATCTCAAGTCAGTTATGCCTGATAAATTTTGTGCAAACACAGCAGGTGTGTTGCTGTTCAGAATTTGATACGTTTTTCTTCATTCTCGTGCTCTCAGTAGAAACAGGCGGGCTTTATGGATGCGACTTTCATCGAGACTGGCAGCTGCAGCAGAGGGACCCTAGTTAAGAAGCTCCTTGTAATTACTGGATTATGGAAGAGTAGAGCAGCTCTTGGCGCTTCACTCTCATGATTATGATCACAAACATCAATACCCTCTTCCCTCAGCAGCCATAGTCCCCAATCTTCAACCTGCTATCCTTAGAGTGTTGAGTGGAGGAGGCAGCACTGCTGGGAATCCCACAGTCATACATTACATAACTACTCTGTGCTGCAGTTGTGGTGCACAAGCTGTGGTCATTAGTATGTGGTGGCTGTTTCTCTGAATCTAGCAGCTCAGCCTCCACACAGAAAAATGTGGAGGCTGAAAAAAATGAAAGGATGAAAAGAAAAATTTTAATGTTCTCAAGATGAATTAATCTGTTTCTTTAAAGCTCTTTTGGAAATAACCCATCAGCTTAGTGTTGGAACGCTCAGATAAATAAGAATGCTGCTGTCCAGATGTATTACACCAGCTGTTTGAAGCATGGTAAAGGGTAAAATGGCGGATACTTATATAGCACTTCTTGAAAAGTGACGAAGATTTTAAGGCAGTGTGCCATGATAGGCAACTGAGTGTTTCTGGTAAGACCTTAAATAAAAGGTAGGAGGGAAAATAAAAAGTGAAAAAACATTTTTTTTGGAAAAGCCCGGACTGAGGTTTGAACCTGAGATTCTCACGTGGTACAGTAGTTTGGTTTTTAATATGCGTTCCAGTGTGCGCAGGCCTCTATTGGTGTCAATGTTAGTATATAGACTGTCCACATCAATTATAAAAAGAAACAAAGTTTTGGGGACGACCATGGGCCGGATAATCTACAGAAAATCAAGTATCCTTGATGTGACTAGGATGGAGTATTGAGAGGGGACCTAAAAAAGTGATCAATGTATTGAGATATGTTATAAGTGGCACTGTTACAGTCCGAAACTTTTGGACGGCCAGGGGGAACTTCAAAGAGAACACATTGTGGATTCTTGTGAATTTTGGGAAGAAGATAAAATTGCCGCGGCCGTGGATTGTTAGGACCTAAAAGAAAATCCCTTTGTTTGGCTGTAATATATTTCTTGTTATAAAAGGTATGTACAATGGTCCTAAGTGTGGGCTGAATTTTGGATTGGATGAATTGGTTAATGGTTTTGCAATATTTTGTATCATTGAGTTGACGATATGCTTCCAGAAGATATTGTTGCCGGTCCATAATGACTATTTTGGAGCCCACATCTGCTGGTTTAATGATGATGTTAGGATTATGCATGAGTTGAGTTAGGGCCCTTTGTTCCTCCCTAGAGATATTATCCAGAACATCCCTAGGGGGGTGATAACATGCGAGGGCCTCCGTATCTGTTCTTATTAATTTGATAATCTGTGAGATAAGTCTTCTATGTTCTAGTTCCCACGTAGAGGGATGAGTATACAGTGAAGTTTGAAAAATTGAGTTCGTGGAGGAAAAATGATCTTTAAGTTTAAGTCTCCTATGGTATAGGTAAAGGTCCCTTTGAAGTTCCTCTCGGTCCAGTTTTATTGGTCGAGGAATGAAGGTAAGTCCCCTCTCCAAGAGTTGTAATTGTGTAGTAGAGGAATGAAAGAGGATGGATAAGTTTAGGACATATGAATGTGAATCCCAATATCCTCCCCAGGGAATTTGTTTGAAATCGTTACTGGTTGGGTCTTGGAAACTAATCTAAATTTCATTGATCCATCCAGTTTTGAAAGATGAGATGTGCTGTTGTTGAAGTCCAAGGAACATTGTCTTTTTCTGTCTGAAAGGTGTCATGAGGGATTTCTAACAGACAGGGAAATGCATTAACCATAATATTGTTGATGGTTTTCAAGTTATTGCATTGTGGGGTGGTTAGATAGTGGAGAAGTTCATCACAGCAAAATAAATATCCGCATTGGGGAAGGTCGAACTGGCCACTCTGAAAAGTGTTTTAAGTTGTTTGGGTGTTGTTTGTTTGGGGTCTTGATTCATGTTATTTAGACCTATGGAGAAGACTACTATTTTGACCTGTGGACAGGGGGAGGTTTTTCACAAACTTTAAGGAAGTGGTAAGAGTTAGCACCTGGATAGCTGTCCAGTTGGACCTGGCTAAACTGGTGGGGTGGAATTCTGTTGATGTTGGAGTCTCCAAGTATCAGAACTGGTTTCCAGGGTTTAAAAGACCAGTCCTGAATTTTCTGTGCTGGTCTTGCTAAATGATAGTTTGGTTTGAAATTAGGTTTTTGTACTTGTGTCAAAGGGAGCTGGTTATGGTTGTCCTCCTGGATTGATAGATCAGAGGAGGTGGTTTATTTTTGCAAAATTACCTGAGGCCTAAGATCTGAAGGTGTTTCCATCTCGACATCACGTGGAGAGTATGAATGATGTATTGTAGAAGGAGAAGAAATAGAAAAAGAATCATTTAACCTGTTAGGTGAAGGATTGGCGGAGACACCTTGATCACTGGGAACAGGAAGTGAAAGGCCACGCAACCTAGTGCCCTTCAGGGAAGTTGAAGGGGAGGGCTCGGAATGGGTTGTTTTTAGGTCTGGATTGACCTCTTATGAACCCTTCATCATTTGTGCCTCTGCCCCTATTGGTTCTGGTGTGCCCTTCAATAGATGGGGTTCAGTCGCCTGGTCCGGTGCCTCCGTCTTGTCCGACTGTTGAAAGGATTGGCAAAATTATGTCAGTAGAGATTATGGAGACATTGGAGAGTGTAGATTTAGGTTTAAATTGTTGAACTGGTGACTGTTCCGGTTTGGATGAAGGGGGTAGGTGGATTTCAGCCACCAATGGGATAGAATGTAGTGGCTGGGTTTGAGTGGTCTAATAAAGTTGTGGAAGTCTTAATTAAGGTAAGTTCCCCCTGGGTAGGGGGAGGTTTCCAGGTGACCTTTTTAGGTCGAGCCCCCAGATGAGGTGTTTGTTGTGTAGATACTGTAAAAGGAGATTCAGGTAAGTTAAAAAAATGTGTGAGTGATTTCTGATTGATGAGATGATTTAGTCAGAGTGTCTGAAATGGGAGGTTTAATAGGTCCTTGTCTGGGTCTTATAGAGGTCTGATGTAGTGGGGTGGAAGCTGGGTTAGAATTCTTACCTCTAGCTTTTTGTTGTATAAATTTGTTTGAGGTTGTAGAAAAACAGACCCTTCCCGCTGTTCTGGGTAAGGGAGGAAAGTCTTCTTCTGTGAAGACAGCTTTTTGGTCCGATTCTGAAGGTTGTTGTGAGCTGACCAAAACATCTTGGGTGTTTTGGAGGGTCTCCATGGTCAATTTCCCAACATACCGTTTGCGGGCCCACCCAGTGGCAATCTGGGTTAGGTGGTTATGTAATAGTCTCAACGTTGTGAGGAGGGGATCCGAAAGGTGAGGGAGAAACCCGCAGGTCATTCTCAAAGAAGTTCTGATCCCAATGCACTCGCAAGACTGACATCCCGTATCAGTACCAATCCAAGAAACCCTCCAGTGGGACTGAACATACAATCTATTGTTAGGGTGGAAGATTGACCTGTGATTTAGTAGTAATAACTTTTATTTTATTCAGTGATATTATTCAATCTAGATCTATATTATGATTAATATTTTGTTGTATTTTGTTATTGTCTTTATGCTTTTATTTAAGTATTTTTAATAATTTTATAATAGTTTTTAATCAGTCGTTGAAATATTTTTAATAATTCTTTTAAATCTCAATAACGTTGGTTTCTGTGGTTAATATGAATTTAGTATGTTTTAAAATTAGTTTGTTGTTAATATTTTATTTTTTTATTTTATTTTATTGTGTTGCTTAGTTTTGTTTTTTGTTCTTTTGTTTTGCATTTTGTTTTGTATAATGTTTGGTTTTCGTTTACTTTTGTTTTGTATTTTTCTTTGTTTAATTTTGTTTTGTTATTTTTTAATCGGTATGTTCTTATTGTTTGTAATTGGTAAGTTCTTTTGTGTTTTGTTCTAATTGGAGGGGGTAAAACTTAATGGGGAGTTTGATAGTTAATTTTTTTTTGTCAAAGACTTAGCATTAGAATAAGATAAATGGAGAATATTGCATCCTCAGTAGAGAACCAATAGGATCATCGGACGTTTTGGCCAGTCAGTCTCCAGATGCCCTCACCTTTTGGCTGCCCCCCCCCCCCAGGTTGATCAGACCCGGGGTGCAATTTTCTGTTATTAGGGCCTATATTCGGCTATGCTGTAAGTTAATACAATCAAAGGAAACATATTGAAAGTACTAGAAGGTGTAAGACAGGGAATAGTCAATAGGATCAAGCATGGAGGAGTAAAAGATGTATTTAGAGGAACATTATCAATGTGTCATAGTTCTTGACTTATTCCAATTTTGTATTATTATGTATAATTATGTATAATCCCCATATATCATTTTTGAATGTATAAAATTTTGTTTTGTTAATGATTTTATGTTAATGATTTTTTCTTTTGTTTTGTTGGCAATTTTTATTTTTTTAAGTTTGTATTCATCATTTTAAAATTTTAAACCATGTTTAATTTAAAATTTGTAATTTATCATTTTTAATTTAACACTTGTTATTTACCATTTGTAACATTTTTATTTATCGTTTTTTAACTATCATTTTAATCTTCTTTTGCATTTGTATTTTCAAATTTTTAATGTATCACTTTTAAATTTCCATTAAAACTTTCTATTTGAATGTTATTTAACATTTTGCATTTTTATATAAAATATTTATAAAAAGATTTTACAGTATAGTTATGTTTTGGGTTTATAAATATATAGTATGATCAGAGAATAAATGAGGAGCTGTATGATAACCCCAGCAATTAATTCAATAAAGAACTCAATATTAGGAGTCATGTGGTGTCAAGGTATGACAGAAAAAGAATTAATAGAGTTGTTTAAACATATTAAGAGAGTCGTGGAAATATATTAAGAAACTGGCAAACAGTGATGAGTTTGATGGTTAGTATATGTCTATGGAGTTGATAGAAAAGAATGAAGACGATTATGGAGGGGGTGCTGCAGGCTCAGGAAGATGGGAGGTCACGTGGTGTGGTGCAGGCCCAAGAAATAGGATGTCATGTGGTGTGGTGCAGGCCCTGGAAAATGGGAAGTCACGTGATGTAGTGAAAAGTAAGCTAGGAGGAGGATATTGTATAGAAATGTAATCTAAAGTCAAAATGGGTGAAAAAAGAGTGAAAAAAAGAAATATAATGGGTGAGACAAGAAATAAGATGATGGAAATTGAGATTGGCAGAGGCTCTTCTCAATGGCGAAGCTCCTGAATGAACACGCTGGAGGTCCGGCCGGTGCGCGTAGCGAGAACGGAGACGCAAAATGAGAGTCCTGTTGGAGGAAAAGATGTGGGAAGGTCAAAATGAAGTTCTCAGTCATCAGTAAGGTGGAAGGGCGGTGTCTGGTCGGGGATTGAACATCCGATGTGGAGAAAAATCGCGGAACACGACAAGCTTCGTTCACGCGGCAAGCGCAGCAAAGCAGAAAATGGAAACGGAAGGTGAAAAAAAATGAAGAGGGGTATTATAAGAATAAAAATTATTGTTAGCCAGCAATATTTGATTTGATTTGTTTATTTATTTCAAGCATAAGTTGGACAAAACATGAAAATAATCACACAAAATGATCAAACTCATTATTAAGACAATGAAATGCATTGATTGAGAGGAAAGAAAGAAAAGGAAAAAACAAAAAAGAAACCAATGAAAAACGAACAAACAAAAACAACGCACTTAAGTCACATTTGTAACATTCGTTAAGTATAGTGATTAATAACTGAAGTCTAATAGAACTTGATAAATTGCTCGAAAAGGAGTGGGAAGACGCGAATTTATATAATCCCACCCCTACATAGTTACATCATTTCATAGTCTTGCATCGTTTTCATAATCCGGTTCTGATCAGAAACATTATTGATTCACAATAATCAATATAATAATAATAATAATAATCAATATGTAATAAATATTGATTATTATTTGAACACTAATTACATTGATTTGGTAACTGTTGGTACATATTTCAGATTGAGTAAAGAAAATCAGTAGTTCATTAATAGATTGTAATTATCTTTCGAGTAACTTTTCAGTGATCATTATTACACATAACACAACTTAATACTCATAGGTAGTGATTTAAAAGAAAAGGAAAAGAAAAAAAAACGTTTTTTTCCTCTTTTGTTTCCTTGATTATTTCAGCACATTCAAATTCATGCATCCACGTATTTGAAATTATTCAAACACCAGTTGATCTTTAACTCTTCTTATCTTCATATTGTGAAATTAGAGTTTCTTTATACATATTCTTGAATTTTTGAGCATTGTTTGAATTCATTACGTTCCAAAGTTTAGAGCCACACAGAGACACACAAAAACTTTTTTTTGTGGTTCTTATCAATTTGATCTTGAAGTTCCAACATCCCTTCAGTTTGTAATCTCCTTCATTTTCTGTTTTTGGATATTTAATGGTAATGTTTTTCCACTAGCTCTGTATAGAATTTGGGCGGTGCAAAAATCAACAAGGTCAAACAGTTTTAAAAGTCTGGATTGATAAAATAAATTGTTTGTGTGATCAAGAAAGTTGGCGTTGTGTACTATTCTGATGGCTCGTTTTTGAGGTAAAAAGAGAGGATGTAGTGAACTTTTATAATTAGTACCCAAATTTCTATGCAACAGGTGAAATATGGTAATATTAGGTATGGCGTCACATCTCTGCCATTAATTGATAACTGAGCGAGCGTATCTTATAACTGCACCGCGCAGTCCTAACTGAGCGCGCGCAGAGCTCTCACCCCGCGGGCTCAGTTCTTTTCTGCGCTCGTTTAGTTTTAGGGGGTGTTTTTGTCACTCAGGGGGCGGTAACCTTTCTGGTTGATCTGATTGGCCGAAATCTCAGCTCCAATCCAGCGAGGGGGCGGGGCGGGGCTTTCATTTTTTTATCTGCTTTAGTAGAAGAAAAAAAAACGGCGGACAAAACGTGGACGAAAACGTTAAGGAACGGCCAAGAACAAGGTAAGAAAGTGCAGCGGATTTTTTGTGCTGTAAGTTTGACTCATGTGTTAATCACTTTATTAGGTAAATATACATGTAAACTTTAGTTACCGTGCAATGTATTAGTCCAAGATAGAGCTACTATGCAACTCAAGGTACAGGAAGCGTGTATTAGCATGTGGTTAACAAATGATAACAATGGAGCAGCATCTCACCCCCCATGTAGTATAAAATGAATCTTCGTTTTACTGCTTTATTTCCTTTTGTATCGCAAGTTAAAATTAAGACATGGCGGTTAATCATTACTACTTGGAGCTGTTAAATCCTCTAAAGTATTTAGGAGATGAAGTTTTCTCAACTCTGGACGCATCTTAACTGCTTTTTCTTTTAATCCAGCTGAAATCCCTAATTCACTGAACAACTGATCTTGTGAGATGGCGGAGCAAGTAAGTCTTTA
>BSAI01000148.1:506109-520445 GCA_036245035.1 Adrianichthys oophorus
TGGGTCATGACCGAAAGAACGAGGTCCCGGATCCAAGCGGCTGAAATGAGCTTCCTCCGTAGGGTGGTTGGGCACTCACTTAGAGATAGGGTGAGAAGCTCGGTCACCCGGGAGGAGCTCGGAGTAGAGCCGCTTCTCCTCCACATCGAGAGGAGCCAGTTGAGGTGGCTCGGGCATTTGGTTCGGATGCCCCCTGGACGCCTCCCTAGGGAGGTGTTCCGGGCATGTCCCACTGGGAGGAGGCCCCGGGGAAGACCCAGGACACGCTGGAGAGACTATGTCTCTCGGCTGGCCTGGGAACGACTCGGGAAGTGGCAGGTGAGCGGGAAGTCTGGGCATCTTTACTTAGACTGCTGCCCCCGTGACCCGGTCCCGGATAAGCGGAAGAAGATGGATGGATGGAAAAAAAAGGTAAATTTAATTTAAACGAACATACAAACACTGCATTTATTTATCAGCCCAAATATTGTCACTACAGTGGGAACAGGGTTCACCAAAAACTCACCAGTTTCCACCAAATTCCTCAACTAACTACCGAAAACAACTTACCAGAGTTGGGAGGCTCTCTAAAAAGATTGTGCTTTGACATCTCAGATTTATAAACCTGACAATAAATGTGACTGGTGTATTCTGTGTTAAAGGAAAACGTATAAACATGAAACTTGCATAAAACATTTACAATGTAGCAGTTGGAGCAACTGCGATATTTAACATCTTACCTCTGTCTTCCAGTTTCTGCAGAAAGTTGTGAACACGTAGTTCTTTCTGCCGTCTGACAGATCCCTCCTCACTTAAGTTTGGAGAAAGGGCACCAACTATGAAGTCTGCATCAACCTGGAACACATTAAAGCCATGTGATAAAAACAAAATTGGGAAAACTAAGTGGGTGCAGTGAGTACAATAAACATGCAAATGATATAGCATAATAACAGAACAATCAGGTGTGTCATACTTGAGTTAATTTGTGCAATATGTCTGCTTATACTCTAATATTACTGATTGACCTTAAAAATCAAATGACACATTTTCTGAGGCTAACAATTTGTCATAATTTTGCTACAACATTTTTGGTGCCTTGACCAAATTTGAATTTTGTGACAAAACACTGACATAAACACAAGCAGGTTCTAATACAGAAGGGCAATATTTGTTCTAAACATTGCTTACATTTTTAATGTAGCCAGGAACAAAAAGCTCTTTACACAGTTGCTTGTGTTCTGCCAAGAAGTCAGTCAGTCCATACAGTTTGAAGCCTTCCCGCAGCTGTGTCAGGATTGGGATCAGCCTCACCACTGAATGCAAACTGATGGCTCTAATCAGAGGTGAGAAAGAAATACGATATTTAATCAGAATAAAATTGGTATACTGAAGTGTGAGAAAGAGTTGCTTTTATAGTGAACATACACATTGATGTTATTTCTCTTCTCCACTGTTATTGGTCCTTGGTATCCACAAGCCACAATGGCATCTGTTAGTTCCAGCAGCTCTTCATCAATAACATCAATACTGGCATACAACATAAAGTAAAAACATGGCAAAATATACACTGTAGAACATGTTATCACAAATTATGATACATTGCTAATGACTTTATGGCATATTGGTAGATAATATGGAAATATAACACAGACCTAATCATGAGGGGGACAAACTGTTCTATCATCTGGATAGAATGAAAAACACTGGTGACAGTGTTGAGAAGAGGACAGAGAGGCATCTACATATCCAAGTAACAAAAAGTTGTTTGATTGTGAGATATTAATCTTAGTGAAACATAGCAATCAGCTGTAAATATGAGCAGAACCATTATAACGACTAGTATCGGTAGCTCAGCTTTCAGGTTTATCATGTCCTGAGCTGTAACTTCATCTGGTGGAACGTCAATCTCCATTTTCCCACGTCACAAGAAATTGTAGCACCATGTTTTAAGGAAGTTTGGTGCAGGACTTCCTTGGGCCAGACTTGTAGCGAAAATCTCCCCACAGGTCCTTTTATGTGACAACATAACAAACTGTATTTAAACAACATATAAATTGATTAACTTTAATATAGGCTATCTTGGAACATACTTGAAATTCTGGTCTTGGTAGTCCAATATATTATATTTGGGGATTTTGCCTTTTTCTCCATCTCCTTCAAAGTACTGTGCTTCAATTCCACGCACCATTACTGTGCAAAGGAAAAACACAGTCACATGCAATCCAACACTTGGATGAGAATTTTCTTTACTGCTACTTCATGACTAGAGATGTGAGTACTGAAACACACACCAGTCAGAAACTCTTTTCGTAGTGCGCCTTCATCTATTCCATGTTCAACAATGAAGGAAACACGAAGAAGATTCTTTGGCGAGGCGTTTTTCTGTCTAATCCACTGCTTCATCCCTCTTTGAAACAGGTCTTCCCTCGTTACTGAGATGTTAAATGTCATGGAAGCATCCACCCTCCTCTGAAGTGCGAGGAGGATATCACACAAAAACATTATTTATAACATGGGTCCAATAAAATATCACAGATAAAGATGTGCATCATTTTTTATTCATGTAACAAAGTTCATTCCACTGAATACCTTCTGTAGTTTGCATGCTCGTCCTCGCAAACTTTCACTTCTTCGGGAATGTTACTGTAAGAAAAACAGACAAAAGAAAAGGGTCACTACTTTTTTTTTTATTTTAAAAATTCAAACCAATAACACTTTTGCCCCTGCCTAATAAGGAAAATGGCTACTGTTACCTCTCCCCACAAACACTTGCGTGTGCACAGATATCATTCTTGGTAAAAAGTTGACCACACAGTGGACAAGCAACCTATGAACATAAGGAGTCTAAGTTATAGTCACTTAGTACTTAATTGTCACACTTGTAGGCTGTCAAGTAAACATATCGGTATTTTATAATGTGTACTGTGGTGTGCTCACCTTACTCTCTAAAACTTCTGTCGGCATTTCTATTGGGATCTGTAACGGTTGTTTGTATAACACATAATTTAAGAATACTAATCAAACTTCCTTGTAATTCAGCTTGTACCATACAAACTTTTGTAATGGACAAAGTTAACTTTTTTTTGGTGTCTATTATATCTATCTGGCTGAGAAAAACCAAGGAGTGGGAGGCAAGAATAATTTGAGGGGCTAAAGAAATTTTAAGAGGGTATTTGTAATATCAACTGCGACAGAAATTTTGATATAATCAAAAGAAATGAACATTTCTAGACTTCACATAATTACCAATTATAATTATATTTAATATGATAAAAATAATAACTCACCACATCATCATCCACATCAATATATTTGTCTTCTGTAGGTACTGTCTGTACAAATTAACATAAGATAGTAGAATAAGACAAAGAAAATTGGACAGTACCTTAACTTGAATGTACACTTAACTGCAGTGGAGATATTTGCACACCTAATCATCCTAGATGATTTATTGGACAAGGTTATGCCAAAGCAGATTGAGTTGAATGCAATTCAAAAGTAAAAAATATATGGTTTTATATGAAGGGGGATGCTTCCCTTGTTGATTTTATGGTCACTGGGCCTCATCTCAAGGGTAAAGTATTTTGGCCAGGTCCAACAAGAGGAGTCAGGGGCTATTGGCTGACCCACTACAGAGAATACATCTATTAGCTGGTCCGAAAACATTTTTGTGTTGCACAGAAGGAACCAGAGAAGCATATGTGGATAAAAGACACATGAAAATCTCTGCAGAGAAGGTGCTCCATTGACTTGAAGTGGGTCAATCACCAGAACATAAGACATGTTCGCAGTGATAGAAACATAAAAAAAATCTCCAAAAGGAGGGCTAGATTTCAACAGATTGTATATTTTACTCTGACAGACATACCTCAGTATTGCTGTTGATGTTACACTCCTTGACATGCAGCCCCAGTAGCTGCAGTGGCACATAGCTCTGACATGAGAGACACCGTGCTTTTGGCATGGCCTGGAATTCTGGAGCAGACATGGGCAGGGGAGTGGTATCAAGTGTGTGCTGGATAGGCATAATATACAGCCAAGACTTTCCTGTATTAATAATGCTGGTCCCAGTGTATCCATTGTCGTCAGGTGGTAAAAGGATGAGTTTTCGTTGGCCTAATCCTCCTGTTTCCATCAACATTAAAATTCTTCAGGTCTTTGTTCAGAGAAAAATCCTCAAACATAAGATAGATTTGAAAAGAGACAAAGTTTTACCCATGGCTTTGTAAAGCATCCATGCGCCTTCAAGCTGACTCATTTTGGGGTACACCTCACACAGAATGTCTGTGACCTGTGGGTGTCAGTAGTAAAAATTTTAATCAAAGACTTTTTTCCCCCACCTGCACCTAAAACCACTTTTAGTAGTTTGATGCGAGGTAACATACCTGCTTATGGCCAGCATCCTCAGGAATATTGACAGTTCTTTTTCTCAACCATGCCTGTAAAAGTATGAGCTCCTCTGAAGGTTTAAGAGTTTTTTTCCACGGCACTCGGCAAAAGGCAGAACTGGACAGATCCAGTTTTAATGCAGAGCCTTTTATCGGTCATACGTAAATGGGGTTTTGCATTGGTCCTTTGTTTGAATAATCCGGGGAAACTTCTAAAAGACTTTTGGGGAAAAAAATTAAAGATGTACAACAAATTTGTACAACTTAAACTTATCACTTACTTACCACTTATCTCTATAACAATAATATAGTAATAATAATAACAACAATAATAATAATAATAGTAATGTGGCAATGTAATTTGTAGCACATGCCTGATTTACCTTCAGTTACAACATTTACTCAATTGTATCGTCATTATTTTATTTCAATGTTATTTATAAAGCACTACTAACAACCTGATTTGACAAAAGACCTGTACAGCATAAAAACAAAAGTAAATCCAGAATAAGCAATAACACAAGCAGAGCTATCTTAATAAGAATCCTATAGACATATCTTTTGACAAACAGCATCCAAACCTGGCCATGCTTTGCTGCACAGAGCTGCCTGAAGGCCCCTGCACAGATACTGTCAAAGACATCTGTTGTGATGGTCGCGCAGATATCTCAGGCCTGGAGTCCCTAGCTGCCTGTGCGGGCTGCGCCTCAACTTTATGAATAATACATTGAGCATTAACTTTATCATCTCAGTAAAACAAAAGTCTTGCTGTTAAGTTAATGAGTGATGTTTCTCATCAACAGCTCACCTACAGTCATATTAATCATTGGTAAAAAACTGTCAATTGCTTTTCATACATACTTGATGGTGGATTAGTTAAGGTTCTTCTGAGCATATCTAGTAAACTGATTGCTGCGTTGTGCAAGTCATCCTAAAGGAATGCAGTGAAATGAAAACATGCACTTTCGTACAACAGTGACTGAAATGTTGATCTTTTTTCCTTCATTATATAAGCTTTACTTCTTTTGGGTCTGTCATTTCGAGACCTGGGAAGATGATCTGGGGAAACTGAAATCAAAAGTTCAGTAAGACACCTGTAACTAACAAACAGATATAACTGTATGTATAAACATATACAAAATAATAATAAATAAAACAACATTTAAATTTAAATAGAACTTCCTTTTACTTCGTCCCTCCTGACCGCCAGAGACGGTGCTCCAAGAACTGAATGTTCCTTCTTGCGCATGCGTAGTTTGAGTATTTTATGACAACAGTCACCTGTCCCCTCCTGGTGACCCCGCGTGGGGCTATAAAGTCACGTGGCACCATGAGCACGATCTCAACACTTCTCGCCAGAACGCAAGGAACCAGAGGGACCGAAAACTCTGGCGGTCATCCGGGATTCATAGAACTGTAGTTGCATACATAACTTTCGATTTCATTCACGGTTTACTATTCGCGCCCCACCCATTAGCGGTTGGATGCAGATGACGTGACGTCACAAGTGCGAGACGCTAATAAACTTTACTATGAGAACATTTTAAATGTTTGTACTTTGTCATTACTGTAGCGTCCCTCCCCACACTGAGGCACCGAGACTTAATCGTCCAGAAGGTTCTTTATTTTTGGGTTAGTGTAGGCCGTAACCCACGCCGTACAGATCAGAAAAAAGAATGTAACAACCACGCTTCCCCAGGCGTCTTATTTCCCTCCCCCTTAGACCTTTTTCGCCAATAGCAGAACCCGATTCATCAAAACCCCCAACAACAGTTGAGTGGCAGAACAGGGGGCCAATCAGCATCTCAGTCTGGTGTGCGTGCGTAATTTTGATTTGTGCGTAATTTTGATTCGTGCATAACTTTAGATTTGTGCGTAACTTTAGGTTTGTGCGTGCGTAATTCTTGATTTGTAACTCATAAAATACAGTTTGTCCATGAGTCCAAATTTACAAAATATTAAAAAATACAAAGTACAATTTACACATGCACAACTTAAAATTACGACAGCTTGAAACTAACTACACGCACAAATCTTTGAAAAATATGCACGAATCACTTGTTACGCACACGCAAAACTGCATTTACACACGAATCTGATTTGAGACTCTTTTCACGTCTCCCAGATTCGTGCGTAAGTGATGCATTTAAATGCTGCTGGAATGCTGGGTCATCAGAGTTTTCTGATCAGCCGCTCTGAACTTCGATTGTGAATAATATCTGGTGAAACTTGACATTTTCCAGCTTTCTAAAACAGATGTGCCGGCTGATTAATAGCACAAATCAAGGATTACGCACGCACAAATCTAAAGTTATGCACGAATCAAAATTACGCACGCACAAATCGGACTGATACTAATTTCTCTCCATTCAAAAGAGCACTCAAACAGTCGCGCAGCCGACTCAGTCCGCTACATTACTATACATTACAATATTATTACTGTTTTAACAAGTAAAACTGTCTTTAAGATGTGTTTGGGAAGCATATTTTAGCATATGTAATAATATATGTAGGAAAAAAACAGCGTCAATTATTCGCGGATTTTCGTTGTTGGCAGAGGGGTGAGGAACGTAACCCCCGCAAATAGGGGTGGGGGGTTACTGTATACTACATGGGGGGTGAGATGCTGCTCCATTGTTATCATTTGTTAACCACATGCTAATACACGCTTCCTGTACTTTGAGTTGCATAGTAGCTCTATCTTGGACTAATACATTGCACGGTAACTAAAGTTTACATGTATATTTACCTAATAAAGTGATTAACACATGAGTCAAACTTACAGCACAAAAAATCCGCTGCACTTTCTTACCTTGTTCTTGGCCGTTCCTTAACGTTTCGTCCGCCGTTTTTTTTTCTTCTACTAAAGCAGATAAAAAAATGAAAGCCCCGCCCCGCCGCCTCGCTGGATTGGAGCTGAGATTTCGGCCAATCAGATCAACCAGAAAGGTTACCGCCCCCTGAGTGACAAAAACACCCCCTAAAACTAAACGAGCGCAGAAAAGAACTGAGCGCGCGCGGTGAGAGCTCTGCGCGGTGCAGTTATAAGATACGCTCGCTCAGTTATCAAATACGCGCCCTTCAATTAATGGCAGAGATGTGACGCCATAATTAAGGAACAGTATAATAAGTATCGACAGTTGTAATTTAACATGTATTTAGATTTATTTATTATTGAAATACTTTTTGAAACTTTAGTTTGTATGTGTCTGATGTGTAGCTTGCAACTTAACTAGTTATCGATTACAATCCCCAAGAATTTGATTTCTGTGACATTTTCTATTAAGACGTTACTTATTGTAACTGAGAGCTCTGTATTGGCCTTGTAATTACCAAAAAACATCACTTTGGTTATTTCAAGGTTCAAAGATAGTTTATTGAAATCCATCTATGATTTTATTTTGTTCAACTCTGTGTTTACCACATGGATAAGGTCCCTTTGATTGTCTGTAGAATAAAATATATTTGTGTCATCACCAAAAAAAAAAAGTTTTAAAAGTTTTGAAACAATGAATATATCATTTATGTAAATATTGAATAGCAGCGGGCCTAGAATTGATCCTTGGGGGACACCACTACTTATAACTGTAATATTAACCAGAATGTGGGGAAATTTTCATGGAAAAGTAATAAGAGATTGAATGAATGATTGGAAAAAACGGGGAAAACGAAAGTGAAAATAAAAGATGGCGGTCGCTTTTTTACGTTTCCGGTTGTCATTCCTAGAGTAAAAGCCGGGAGCGGGGGCATTAAATATTACGAAGACGTGGCGGGTATGGTAGCATACGTGAGAGAAGAAGATAAAGGGAGGGTAAACAACTGTTGAGACGATGGGTATGAAGAATTGGGCAAAAGTCCACGGGGAAGAATGAGGACGAGCGGAAAGCGGCAAATGAGCGCTCCATGAACGGGACGTGAGGAGGATCATTAAAACCGAGAGGCAGAAGAAGGGGAAACGTGTACGGTGAATGTGATAAATCCATTTTTATTAAAATGGATAAGGGTTAACAGAAAAGACAGGAAACACAGGGAATGCAGGAAAGGCAGGGATCAGAGCAGAACAGAGTAAACAAGAGATCCACTCAACCACCAGCAAATCACAAACCATGACAAATCTTCATTGAGCAAAAAAAACTTTTATTTTGTGTTTTTTATTTTTAATTTTTCTTATCCTTGATTTTTTATTTTCCATTTTCTGTTTTCTTAACACAAACAACAAAGAGGTTGTGACAAAAAGAAAAAATGGGTTAGGGTTTTCTTTACTACTCGGATCTGTTCCGTGGAACTCACCAAGGATGTATAGGGTGCATGCAATGACGTGACCCCAGTGCACTCACAAGACTTACATCAGAACCCAATCCAGTCTAGGTGGCTCTCCAACGGGATGCCCTGCCCAACCCAAGTCCACCACATGTATAAGTAAATACATACATTTCTTAATAGACTCACCTTCCTTCCCTAAAAAAAGCTAAAGATAGGTTAAGAGAGAAATAGACTCCACTACTCAACAGTGTTTCTTTATTTGACATCAATAAGCAATCAAAACACATTTCCCTTTGCGGTTGTTATGATCGTACTCTGTTTAGTTTGTTTAGAGTTGATTTTAAATCTTTAAATTTCTCCCCTTAGCTCATTGTTGAGATAAAACTATACTAAACACTTATTGGTTCCTATTTAGTTGATTCAAGTAAATTCCCTAATTCTATGTTTTTTTGTCTAAGACTTATTATTAAGTACTCATTGTAGGTGTCAACCTCATCAGTGAAGGACCCGTGGATCATCGGATGTTTCTGCCAGTTAGTCTTCATACATCCTCACCTGTGGGCTGGCCCCCTGGGGTGATCAAGCCCAGGGTGTGACACCTCTATTTTTACAACTATTTTAGTTTTGAAAAAGATTTCAATTATCCATCTATACCATCTTCCAATTCATCTTGAATTGGATCCCTATCTGTTTCTTTTTCACCTGTAAAAACCTTTAAACATAACTATAGATACAATAGAAACATGTTAAACATACACACCACACACACATATAGATATGTTTCTATGTATTCAAATCCTTTAGTTTTGTTAGTTAATCCCATCTCCTCTTAAAACTCAATTTTTCCATTCTATAAATCCTATTTCCTTTATTCGCTTTTTGTTAAATAGTATTCCTAAGATTTACTTTCCATAGACCTGTTTAATGATCATCCTTTGTTTTTTCCATTTCTTTATTTAAATTTTGAAGAGGTAGTTCTTTTAACAATCTTTATGACTTGTTAACTCTGTTCTATTTCATTTATTTTTATAATTTATTTATTTAAGTAATTTTTTAATTTATATAATTTATTTATTATAATTTATTAATTTATTTTTATAGTTTATTTATTTTTATAATTTGTTTCTAATATTTCTTCTGTATTTAATTCTATTTATGTTTATTTTTACTGTTTTTTCTAAAATAAGACTCTTATTAATTAGTTTATTTAATCATTTGTTTATTTATTTATTTGTATTTCATCAAATAAAATGGATTTTGCATATTTTCATTGATTTTAGCATGTTAAAGCTCATTTTGAATCCTAAGCAGAGAGTCCGTGCCACTTTTTGCCGTGACCGCAATGCCGTTGTTATGGTTACCATTTAGAGACTCCGTTCCAGGTGTGTTCTCCGTATGTGTAGCGACCCAGTCCGGGCCTTCCGGCCGGCCCCAACGTCAGTCCCGGTGAACGGTGAAATTCTTCAAAAAATACGAGTATTTTACGGTTAAAAATTCTAAAAATAAAATCAAAACATGTTTATGATGTGTTTGATTATTTCTTGGTTGAAAAAAGCATTCTAAACGACCTTTCCTGATGGAAACGGTCGTAAAATGGCGGAAGGATGAGCGTTCAAAATTAAAGATTAAATATTACGAACCTACCGGTTAGAACCATTGGAAAATGGATCCGATGATGTGAGCCTCTCTATGTACGATATCCCCCCAAGTGACTATTCTAGCAATGGTGGTGAACCTGAGATGGGGAGCCTCCTGTTGTAGCCAATTATACAATTGTTGGTGAAAGACATTTTGTAGAATTTTAGATGGTGTTGAGGGTTTAAACATCAAATTGTCGAATTTGATTGAGCCTAATGAGATCAAATAATACCTTGCGAGTTTTTTTGTTTTGGTCTTTTCCCGTATTGTCAGTCCCAATTGGAATGTTTTGGTTAATTTCCATGGTGTATTTGAGGTCTATTGGGGAGAGAAGAAGGAGAAGAGGATATAAAATGTAAAAAGATTACTGCTCCATTAAGGTGAAATGAGGGTAATACATGACCAAAAAATATATACACACATATACACTCATTCATTACTGTAAAATGAGGAAAGAATCCTGGTCAAAAAAGTACTGCTCCATTTTAAAACTGCTCCATTAGGGTAAGATGAATACGCAAAATACATGAAAAAATTAAAATACTAAAAAATTCTGCTGGAACACTAATGGTTCATTCAGTCTGTGAGGGTCCACAGAGTTTAACCTCTCGACCTACTGTTTTTTCTGTTGGATTCTCGTATGCTGAGTCCAGCCCAGTCTGCCCTGTAAAGGGAGAACCGTATAAGTGTGTGGTGAGGGAATGTTGGTGTGTTTGGTCAAAGGTGAGTGGGGTCTGTAATTGTGTGTTAAGCTGTAGCGGAGCGTTTGGAGTTTGCTAATTAGAGGGCCTCTTGTTTCATCCACGTAGTGTTTTTTTACAAACATTACACTGGAGAGCAAAAATACAGTTAGTCATTTCAGGGGTTTTGGGTGCAGATAGATGGTAAGTGTCCCCCGTCAGTTGGTTGATGATGGTGTTGCTTTTGTCCAGGGAAAAGGTATGTATTTTGGACACTTAACGTGTGTGCGTGGCTGGCCTATTTTTGTTTGGTAGTCTAGCGGACATGATTAAGTCCTTCTGGTTTTTGTTGCGTTTGTAAGCTGATATTAATTTAATTTGTTCAAACATGCGCATTGTCTGCGTCTTCTTTTTCAGGTTGCCTTTGATGACGGAGTGGATTCGGCAAGCGGTGGAGCTGTAGGTGGAAACGATCGGAATCATCCAGAGAGCGCGCGCGCTCTGTGGACCCTCAGAGTTAAGTTCTTCCTAGCTAAGTACTTTATTCTCATACTTTAAATGGGTTTTGAATTTTTTCAGCACATCTTTTAGGAAACTCATGGTATAACCACGGCCCCTGAGTGCTGTGAACAGCTTGAAGATGGCTCATTTTCTGTCCTTAGTACTGGAGTTGGTCCTGTGCAGCCTTGGAACTTGCGAGAAGACCACTCCCCCAAAGGTATGTTTAGGGTGAAAGCTGCTTTTGTGCACCAGAAAGCAGCTGTAGACAGTGGTGTCGAGGAAATTCACCTGTTCCTCATTAAGGTTAGCACTCAGTCTGATTGACTCGTGGTGCGTGTTGAGTGTTTACAGGAAAGTGTAGAAGTCAGAAGCGGAATGAGGCCAGATTCCAAAAATGTCATCCAGGTATCTGAGAAAGATCTTAGGTCGTTTCTCACATTTAATAAAAGCAGTGCGTTCCCAATCTGCCATATATATGTTTGCATAGGAAGGGGAGTATAATTTGCCCAATCCCTGTGCCCTTGACCTCTAAGTATAATTTGGATTCAAATTCGAAATCGTTTCTGGTCAGGTTCAGATACAGTAAACGCATAATCTCCCCTGTAGGTCTGCTGGGGATGTGCCTTAAAGGCCTGACAGACCGCTTTCATGCTGGATGTTGTGTCAATGTTGGTGTACAAATTATTTACATCTATTGTGAACAAGAGGTCAGTGGGTTCCAGTATCAGGCTACTGATACGGAGCAAAAAATCCAGCGTATCCTTAATATACGAGGCGTGCTTGTTCGAAATATGTGCCAAATAATGGTCAATAAGTTCTACTGAGGTGTGGGACTCGCTGTTGCAGTTCGACAATGGGCCTCCCCACGGGAACTTTGAAGGGGACTGGCCAGGTTTGAGGGTCCTTGTGGACCTTCGGTGTCTGCGAAAAGGTTCCTGCCCCATCAGGTACAAAAATTGTTTTTCAGTAATAAATTTCTTCCTTTTCAATGCATCCAGCACCACGCGGATGTCCTGTTTGGTCAGATTTTGAAGGGGGGGTCGTAATCTCTTTATAATAATTAGTGTCTTTAAGTTGGCGCAAGGCCTCCTGTTTATAATCGTCTCTATCCATAATTACTACTAAGGAGCCTTTGTCTGCCGGCTTAATGACCAGGTTCTCATTCTCGCGGAGTTTAATCAATTCCCTGCATTGGCTTCTAGTTATACTGCTCTCTTCAGATTGAAAAGTTAAATTCCTGGGAATGGGTTTTTTGTCCAATTCTATTAAGTCCAATACCTCTGGAAGTTTTGCGTCCTCCGGTTCCC
This sequence comes from Adrianichthys oophorus, assembly GCA_036245035.1. Taxonomy (NCBI): domain Eukaryota; kingdom Metazoa; phylum Chordata; class Actinopteri; order Beloniformes; family Adrianichthyidae; genus Adrianichthys; species Adrianichthys oophorus. The sequence continues at coordinate 518,866 of BSAI01000148.1, forward strand.
AATAGGACTAGGGCATGAAGTGAGTTCTGCTGGGAGGATCAATAAATCCGAAGAACATGTTTAATTTGAATCTTGGTAAGAATGTGTGTCTGCTTTTAATTCCTCTGTCATAGATCTGCGTCGTTCAGGAGTGGGCACAAAAGTGAGGCCTCTGGCCAGAACATCCTCCAGATTTTTCGGTATTACGTAAGATTTAGTCAGGTTTAGAATGTTGTTGCTTCCCCCCATAAATTTCTGCGTCACATCACAAGGTAAATCACGATAATAACATCACAATAAAAATCTAAGCCAGTGAGTAGTTAAAGAGCCTCAGTCACTGCTTGTTTTAAACTGTTCCGGTGCTATTTTAGCTATAAAATTATTAGTGCCACGTATAATTCTGTTTAATTCAGTCAGGTTTGTTTTCTGAGTGTCTGGCAGGTCCTGGGAAAAGTTAAGTTCCACCAGGGAGATCTTCGCTTTCAGGAACGTGTCCTGCGCTACGTGGAGGAGTTCTTGGATCTGTCGCGTTCTGTGTGACATTTCCTGCTCTACATTTTTGTCATTGACACCAACAGATAAAACATTACAATCGGGTTTTGTTTCATTTCTAAGTATATGTTTAATGTGCCTAATCTGGGTTCCAGGATAACAATGCACCTGTAACATTTGTGGATATTTAAGGGTTAGGGGTAGCGCTTAGGGTTAGGTATATGGGGTTTTTGCGAGTCTGTCGCCCCTAATAACTTTTGAATGAAAAGTCTTAGAGACATGAAACCAAGTCCAACCCCCCCGCGACAATACCTAACGTAAAGTTCTGAGTGGTATCACTCTAGGACTTACGGTTCTGGAGATATGCCCATTTCTTTGGTGATTTTTTTCTTTTTCTCCGGAACGGAACGTCGTAGAGTGGTTCGGACACCTCCAGCATGTTCAGAAGGGCCAAATTATGTCTGGCGGAGCTTGGTTCCTAGTTTGGCATATAGGGTTTTTGGGAACCTTGTCCACCCCTATAACTTTTGAATGAATGGTCCTAGAGACTTGAAACAACGTCATACACCCCCACCCCCACCCCCCCTGGACAAGGTTCCAGAATTCATGTGAAGGTGTCACCAAGTCTCTAGGACTTATGGTTTCGGAGATATTCCTGTTTAAGTGTATTTTTTCCTAAGTATCTCCGGAACGGAAGGTCATAGAAACTCCAGCGTGTTAAGAAGGCCCAACTTAAGTCTGAAGGAGCTTGGTTGCAAGTCTCTAGGACCTTCCGTTCAAAAGTTACAGGCCGAAAACTGTTTTTGGACAAAAACGACAGGCAAAAATTGCTGTGTTTTGGGCACAAATCCTCCTTGCAAAAACAATTTAGGAGCATGTTTCAGAGCATTTGGAGTCTATTGGTACAGGTTTGTAGTGAAGGTTTTTGAAAAATGTTGCAACCACTAGTTGGTGCTATCGCTTTAAAATTTTGGTTCTGGTTAGGGAAAGCGCCTTGGATGGGTGTCTGAAGGTGAGTAAAGTGGTCAGTACAGGGTAAGTGCCACTAAGTGTCATCCACTGCCAAGTGTCATCCACCAAGTGTCATCCAACAGGTGTCATCCACTGCC